>JAQIXC010000223.1:0-37743 GCA_034697605.1 Metabelba pulverosa | reverse complement strand
AAAGAGGGTTTATTGTAATGGCCCAATGGCTATAGTAAAGGAACCACTGCCTATTGTTTATACTTATATGCAATGATCAATCTAGTTAAAAATCGTTTTTATAAGCGCCAATTTTACTTTGGCTTAACTTATCCGAATCTAAGTGATTAGCTTATTTTGTAATTAATTTTCTTCACTTAGTAATAATGTGAGCATATCAAAGGGCCTTTTACCTTGCATTAATTGTTATACATATTTACAATTTTCCAATAAAATTAAATATAAAAACTGAAAATATTAATTTAAAGGCATGGTAAAAACATGAATTTATGCCTAACACTGTAGAGGGAGAACCGATCAGTTTTATTGATTTGGCAATTGTGTAGACAATTCTGACGGCACCTGAAGATGATTTAGTTAATCAATATTCGCTTCAATTGTGCGCTTCTCTTGTGCTATGAGTTTAAGTGAGTCTATCACTACTAAAACATTCGTTGCCTTCAGTTCGTCTCATTCGAGGCATTGGCCAAACTTTCGGCACAACAGCTGCGTTTATGTGCTAACTTGTTAGCTTAAATAAGCATGGGCTAATCAAATTTGTTATGTTATTGTTGTCAATAATGCTAAAAAACTAAATCTATTTTTTACCACAAAATGTGAAAAGAATGATCTTTTTGACACTAACTCTCGCTATTGATTATAAACTTATACAGTATTTGATGATTTCGAGTACACTTTATTGTATCGAATATTTAGTATCTAGATGCAATATAGAAGACCCAAGTATACAATATATTAATATTGAATTTATTTGTAATTAATATTGATTTAATAAAGCAATAATAGGGAAATTGCATTATTATATAATAAAAGTCGCTTTCCTTTACTTATCACTTCAATTGGTTAGTCTGTAGTGACCTCTCGTGTCATCCCTTATTGAACGCTATTTACGATAAATTGGAAATTAATTGAAAATCGACTTTAATTATTGCATTGGGTTTTCGAAGTTTTCACACTGCTCTCAGCAATTTAATTAACACTGCCATTATTTTATTCCAACTCAATTTGAGTTATTTTTCCAAATTCACCACGCTAAAGAGTTTAGACGTGGATTTTATATAAACAACTTTTTTCTCTTTCGTTTTTAACAATTATCTTATTTTTCAGTAATTATTGAAAATGTGTTACAATATTATAATATAAAATGCATACATTAAAATATGCATGCACTAAAATTAAAATGTTTGATGTTGTTTTATACTGTTAATCAAATTTATTTGTATGAAAACTAATAATTAGTTTAAAAACTACAATTAAATTGGTATCGATTGGCGAGAATGGGCTGAAGTCGACACTAATAGAGCTCTTCATATAATTAGAGACGAGAGTTGGAAAAGCGGTTGCATTCGACTAAATGCGGGTTTGGGTTAGAGATGGCATTCGCGGCTTAATTGGCAAACAATTAATTTGTGCGAAAAAGTACGGAATTAGAGCTGAATTTCGGATTCAAAGTTCAAAATCGATGCGAAGCTGAGGCGGAAAGCGAATGGAAGAGCCGTTCCGTTCGCTTCGATTGGCGACTGGTATTGGAAACGCGTCGACAGCGCCGGCAGAACGCAATCGCACAGACATTGCGATCGCGAGCAGAGAGACAGAGGCTATGGACTCGAAACGCAATACGTGTTCAAACGATACGACACATACTCTATACCAGCCATTCTGAAACCTCGTCAAATAAGGTTCCACCTATTGATGAACACATGTTCACTGATGACTCTATAACGTAAACTCAGTGTAATGTCAGACTAGTTATATTGTTCGTCGATAGGTGGGTCTTTTGAGATGGATTAGTGGGATGGATTAAGAATGGCTGCTCTATACGCTCTCCCGTTCCCTACTATCGGCGCAAATCGTGTAGCAGTACTACTGCATACGGTAGACACAGGCGCCGACTGACTATCTCGGATCGCGAACGAGACGCTGCGAACCGCACAGAGCGCTCAGCACTTGACACCACATCACTTCTGCCGGTAAACCCTGTCTGCGAACCCACTCTACTCGCCGTCGACTGCGAACCCGACGTACGACTGCTTTTTGCTCGACTCCTGACTCCTATTCCAACCAAACTCTACAATATTGTTGTCTTAAATAAGTGCTAATAAACCGTTAATTTCTGTTTAGACGCACTTTAATTACGCCAACTGTTGCTCACAAGCGGACCACCGCTCGACCGACTCGCCCGACCGACCGACTCGTCTATTCGCTATTATTAATACCAATTAATACCTTCTATTCGTTTTAAACAATATTTGGCCAAAAAATTCGCACTTTTTTCGCCGCAATATCCACTCAAATACTTCGCTTCAGTACTTCAGGTATTATGTAATTAACTTTTTAATTATATATTTTTATTGCTATAAAAAATCTTCATTATGTTTGTCTCATCTAACTTATAAAAAACACGCTTAATGCGAGTCTACTCTTGTTGCATGTTATTTTTATTGTGGCATACAATTGCCATGCTAACGTATTAAACTGTATGTTTGATATTTAGCAAACAGATAATGGAATATGAGTTGTGAAATATAAATGACAAAAACTCTTGAAATAATTGTCAAATATGTCGATAATTTGTTTTTAATGCGTTTATTAGCGCTAATTAACGCTATTTTTATTGCAAGTTGCTTGTAATTGTTTTAATTACAACTTTTGACATTTCAATTTTTCCATGTAGAATCAATATATTTCTAAGCGATTAAAACTAATTTATTAAACAATTTTGGTCTATATGAAAATTATTATGCTTAAACCGAGTGTTAAACATTGTTAAAAGCATTTGGAACAATATGTTAATATGCGTTAAATACGGCAAGGTTTTATTCTAAGCTATGTATTTAAATTTACTCTGCAAAATTTATTATTTAAAAGCATTCTACGCAATATGTGTAAGCTATTTTCAAAATAAAAATATAATCAAATATAAAGATATTATATCTGCTATTTTTAAAATTGTTGCTTGTACTTTGGGTAGTTGCATTGCACAATTATGATTTTGGGGAATTATTTGAAGTCTAAATTTAAGATTAGAGTAGTTGGAGGCCTAACCGAAATTGATTCGATAAGAAAGCGATTGATTGTATTCTCGATTTCGATGTTTTTATTCCCAAAATCCTAATTCTATTCTTTGTTTTAGTTTACGCTTTATATCTCTCGGTTCGCATGTATTTACCCAAGAGTTTAGTTTGACTTTTGTTTCAAATCTTTTGCACATTTATTGACAGCAAGATTCTTTCCGTACAAATATTAGGCAAAAAAGTGAGCAAGCCAAACTAATGCAGTTGGAATCATTGCAGCCTATATTAAATTAAGCAAGATTAGAGCCAAACTGAGCCGAAACTGAGCCAAAACTGAGCCAAACATATGCAATGAGTTTCTATTGAATTCGATTTCTTTTCTCTATATTCGCCGCTATTTCTCCGATTTAATGGAATTTTCGAATAAATTTCTTAAATCATTAAACTTTGCGAAAATCGATGACAAACTGTGTACTCAATTTAATAACTAGAAATTTGATACAAACTATAATCACATTTTTCTCTTCATTTCGGTTTTGAATGGAAACACAACTGATTGCGTAATTCGAGAATATAATCCGAAAACCCGAAGCCATTCTGTAGACCATTCTGTAGGCCATTCTGTAGGCCTTCCTGTAGTGATTGTTTGCCGAAACAGCCATTTTACTAATGCTAACAAAACACGATTTCATAATAATTGCACTGTATATACAATTTATATATAATCAGTGCAATTGTTCTGTTTTTCAGGCGATTTAATTCCATTCTATTTCAATTTCCGATAATCTTTGTAAATTAATCATAATTTATAAAGGATCTAGCATCTTTTAAGCGCCTCTTTATTCCATTTGTTTTTGCATTAAAAAAAAGTTAATTTGATTGCCGAGACGACAGGCGAGAATGTAGCTTGATAAATTCGAAGAAACGGTACAATCATTTATCAGTTTGCATATCAGACAAAGAGCTGTAGAAATGTTGTGAAACGCTGTTTCGTATTCTATTTTATGCATATTTTGCTATTTTTATTATAACTGAGTAATCCATCAAAAGGAATAAAATGCGAACAAAATATTGGGCGAAAGGCAATGCAAACCAATGCAAACCAATGCAAACCAATGCAAACCAATGCAACACGAGTTTCGAAATCGAGAATCTTCTCAAATAATTCAATTTTCCTATATTTGAATGGAAGTGAAGCCGAGAAGCCGTCCATAAAATGTGTATTTATTAGATGAGTAGCGAATCGGTTATAGGTTTGACATTTGGAGCCGAACGCGGAGTTGGGCTCACATTCTATCTATTGTTAAACAGCAGTCGAATCGCCGCTAATTGAGAAGCGCTGACGGATTCGACGGATTCTAATCGAATGAAAACAGATTTCGCCATTGAATTGCACTTCGAGTACACAGAATACAAATTCTAACCAGTTATTCGAAACCCTGTTTTAAAGTCAATGACAGCCCTAATTAAGTACAACAAAGTTAAGAATACTTTGGGTAAAAATTTCGCTTTAAATACGACCTTGCTAGTGCTTACACATCCAGTTAAGACTGTTTAGAAAATCAAATGAATGCGAAATTTGAATAATTTGATCAAATTTGCATTGAATTTTAAATTCAACTAAAAAATACTTGCAAACGCTGTCATTATTTATATATACATGCTACAGTTATCTTATTAATATTTAGTTTAAACTTTTTGCCATTTTGACTTAATTAAATATTAAACTAGATCAAGTTTTCGTAATATAATCTAAATTGTATTTTTCTTCCCTAAATCGCCGTAATGCAATTAGGAATAAGCAAGCAAATAATTGAACCTTGCTTGTTTTATAGATTATTAAGCAAAATAATTAGCAAATTGAGTGTTATTTTCGAAACCTAATGCACTTTATTGATTGGAACGCAATTTAGTTATACTGTATCTAAAGTATATTAAATCGCATGATATAATTATGTGCTGCCAAAAACACTATAACCTTGATTAAACCTAAATGTATATTTGTTATTTTATACGGCATATCAAGCAATAGTAAATGTTGTATTTATTAAGTTTGTTGTTATTGTATATTGTTTAAATTGAATTAAAAAGGTGTATAAATAATATATTTTTAAAATATATACTTTTAGATTTTTAATTAAAAACATGATTGTATTTTGCAAACAACTATTCTAGTCAATTATTAAAAATATAATCATTATCTAATAATTAGGATATTTTTTTAAAAATAACTGAATAATTTATGATAACAATTTGTTTTTAAAAAAACATTGACATTGTTTTCTTTTCAATTTTGCAATAATAGATATAATAATAACATGAAATATAGAAATATATTATATAAATTGCTAAAAATTCTGTTTATTTTAATTTAGTTTAATTATTAATAAAATATATTATTAATGGGTTTATTATAATTGAATTATAAGTAAGTATAAAGTTCAAAATTTTAGATTAGATACAATTTACATTAAAATCATGTTAACATAAATATTAATAGATTTAACTTCAATTCCTTTGTTTGACATTTTTAAATTAAATTTACAAAGTACTAATTAGTTTATAAAAATAATTATTAACTCAGTGTAATTTTAATTTTTTTTAAACCACAATAAACTGAAATTTTAATTATTTAAAAACTTTTAAAATGTAAGAAATGGAAAATTAATTAAAAACAAAAGTGGATAGAAGTAATCAATCTTGTTTACTTCAAAATCTTATTATAAGGCTTACCTTAAGTTAAGTTTAATAAAATTATAAATTTTAATCATAAAACTAAATTTAAATTAATCAGTAACTAATTAATAAATAGATTGGTAAACAGAGTAAAATGAATGCGCAGCTTTGAACATGTTTGAGTAACTGCCTATTTAATCAAGCATTTTGTTTATTTAGCAAAAAAGCAAATATTTAATTAAGATTTTATATTTGGATTTTAATTTAGAATTTGGTAAAAATATTACCTTTTAGTTGCCGTCGTTTTTTATAATTTTAATTTTATTGATTAAAAAATAGTTTAATGTAATAAATATGTTATAATATATTAAAAATAAATCAGACAAAATATCAGTCGAGCGTACCAATTAAAGATTTTAGTTTTTTGCCAAGACTAATTATTTAGAATTTTTTGCGGTTTTGTTGATTAATATACAATATTACTTCTATTAAATATTCGGTTCAATTGCATATATTTTTACAGATTTTGATTTATTGTATTTTTATGTAAATTTGTATTTTCATCATTTTGTTTACACTGTACAGTATATTATTTATTATTTAAGTTTCACATTTTAGATCCATTTTTTTATTTAGATCTGTTTTTATTTTTTTAAATTGAGATTTTAAATAAAGAAATTTCACATTTAAATGTTTGATTCAAAATAATTTGTTTGTTTTATAATAATTTTGCAAATATTAACTGACAAAGAAAAGCATTGAGATAAATGAACAAAACAAGACTGCCCAGTATGACGTTAATAGCTTTGATAACAAGTCCTTAATATGTAGCTGGTTTTAATCATTTATTTATTTATTGAGCATATACTGTAAGATTAATTAAGTTTTACCACTCATTTATATTACCCCTAAATATTATTCCGTTAAATTCATTTCATCATAAGCATAGATTAATGTTAGTGACCAACCAAGCCACCTTAATACGATTTCTTATAATCTACGTCATTAATTACGTTTTACAATTTACTTGCACTTCCTTCATTATTAATAAGCTATACAAAAACTTCACAGACGCGCAAATAAGCTATACAAAACCTGCACAAATGCGCAAATATACGTTTTACAATTTACTTGCACCCCCTTCCCAATAAAGCATAATTATTTATTAAGCTTAGATTAATATTACATATTTTACATATTAATTGTTGTACTATCCTCAATATCAGCTCGTTGAAAGTCACCCATCATTAACCTAGATTAATATTAGTGCTGAGCCAACCCATCTTAATGCAACTTCCCATACCACATATTTATTGTTGTACAACTCTCAATATCAACTCGTCGAAAGTCACCCATCATCAACCTAGATTAAAATTAGTGCTGAGCCAAGCCATTATAATGCAAATTGGAGTACCACATATTAATTGTTGTACAATCCTCAATATCAGTTCGTTGAAAGTCACCCATAATTAACCTAGATTAACATTAGTGCTGAGCCAAGCCATCTCAATGCAACTCACCATGCCACCTATTTATTGTCGTACAATCCTCAATATCAATTCGTTGAAAGTCACCCATCATTAACCTAGATTAATATTAGTGATCAGCCAAGCCCTCTTAATGCAATTAATCTAGATTAATATTAGTGATCAGCCAAGTCCTCTTAATGCAACTTCCCATACCACATATTTATTGTTGTACAATCTTCAATATCAGTTCGTTGAAAGTCACCCATAATTAACCTAGATTAATATTAGTCCTGAGCCAAGCCCTCTTAATGTAAATTCCTATAGCACATATTAATTGTTGTGCTATCCTTTGTATCAATTAGTTGAAAGTCACCCATCATTAACCTAGATTAATATAAGTGCTGAGCCAAGCCATCTCAATGCAACTTCCCATGTACAATAATTAATATGTGGCAATTCGTTGATGCCGTCCAATCCCCTAGGCCAATGCATTTCCTATAGCAATATACTCTCCACTAATGCACATTATACACCATTTCATGCTTCATTTGTAAGCCATCTCATATTGGCGCGCTATTAGTATAACGTTAAAAATGTGCATTTTTACAATGCTCCCCTTAAGCACACTAGCCATCTTATCCACTAGTCTTATCCAATGTTAATCCTATGGCAGTATACCCCCCATAAAAACACATACACCATAAAAACTCCCTAACAATACATTTTCACATTATTTCGCCATATTAAAAGGTGCTTATCATGCACCTCCATACGCCAAAATAGGGTGGGATCGGCGGTGAATATATATATACCTTTTCTTTGCTTGCAGCCATCAAAGCTATTAAAAATGCTGTTATTATAACAATTTTGTATGCTTATTTACAATTTTTTTAATTACAATAATAATATTGATTTTTACTGCAATAATTGCTCTTATTACAAACTGTATGAAATACCTATAACTTAAACTGAACTTTTAAGTACCGGTAGTTTATTAAATATAATTTTTATTACTGACAAAAAAGGCTTTTAAAACTTTATTGTTTAAGTTTTATCTACAATTTGTAATATATTACATAAATTTACATTATATTATATTAAAATTATAATTTGATAATTACTGATTTATCATATCATATTATTTAAACTATACCGTTTATTTTTAACTGAAATTTAAAAATTGCGCTTGATAAAACAACTACAGTAATTATTGGTTAATACATAAATAATTAGTTGTTTGACCAAGCGCGATGTTCAAATTTCAATTAAAAATAATCAGTATAATTTAAACTATATGATATGATAAACTAGTAATTATTAAATTATAATTTTAATATGGTGTAAATTTATATAATTTAAATGAGCATTCAGCAAAATTTTGCAAAAAAAATGAATAAAAATTAAAACAATTTCTAAATAAATGCTTAATTCATTTGATACAAATTTAATTGAAAATAATCTAATATTACTTCAAAATATCTAAAAGTAAGTAAAAAAGCAAACATTCGTTTGATATGAAAACGTGATTTGATTCTTAATTTTAGGGATAATTTGGAACGAAGATAGCAATAATAAAAGCAGCATTGTAGTTTAAATCAGTTGCATCAGTATTTCAAATCAGTATCGAATTTTAAATAAAGCTGTAGCTTAGCCCCAAAAAGACCCAGGCAATCAAATTACCCATTCAACTTTCCAAAATTCAAATTTATTATTCTGCTCAAAATAAATAGAGAAATATTGATAATATATACACATTTAATATAATATGATATACAGTACGTATAGAGTATGGTTTACACTGTACACTAATATACTTTGTAGTCACATAAAAGCAATATTAAAAACTAAAGCAACAAAAACGACATAAAAATATACAGTACTTTAAGTAGAAAAAAGGCAAATATATCAAAGATGTAATGCAATTGAAATTCAAGTGTAGGGTTGGATATAGAGTTGGATTTTAAAACTAATGCCTTAGAGTCGCCTAAATCCCTATCCATGGGATAGCGAAAACATAAAATGGAAAAAATTCCATCTCTTTTGGAAAACTGGAAAATAAGGCGAATTTTTCTCTTTAAAAATCAATAGCGAATACGTGTTGAACATTACATTTGACATTATGTTTAAAACAAAGAAATGTTTTCAAAACAAAGCATTTGTTTTCAGCTAACATCCAAACAACGGAATCGGCGGAATCGGCGGAATCGGTGAAATCGATAATTGAATTCAAGAATTCGGTTTAGTTTAACACTTCTTAAGTCGAGATTTGTTTTACTAAAACAATATGAATGAGAAGTTTGTTTAGAAAACATTGTTTTAATCAAACCCTAATCGCAATAGCCTTGTTTTTAACTAATTAACCCTTGGTGATTCATTTGTTTTATTAATTTTTAAAGTGCTAAGACTAAACTACATTTAGCTACAATAAGCTACAGTATACTTGTTTTTATCATTATTGCATCTAATTAATTAAAAACTAATTAAATTTACTAAAAAAGTATGTTTTCAAACCAGTTAATCAATTGAGTCAATGCATTGACAACTGAATTAGTTGACCGCATGAAGTGAGTGGTTAAACAAAACAACAAAAAGTCTTATAAATGCAAATCTCATTAAATAAAATTAATGAAAATTCTTCGCTAATTAAAAGTCGTAACAAAATGCAACTAAAATGTTATGAAATTTTAATTTTAAATGTTTAAAAAACTGATTGGCTTCGGAAGCCATTAAAAGAGGGTTTGCTTTTAAATGTTATATATTTTATCTAAACATAACTTTCGCTTTATATACCGCTTATACTGTCGACTATTTTATATTCTATACAACTGTTCGTATATATACGTATTGATGATGCGATTTGAGCTCTTAAGTCAACACATTAAATGAAATTGCGTTTAAATATGGATACAAATTAGGATTAACTAAATTTGATAAACTATCGGCTCTTTGATAGCGTAAAGAGAATATTAAATGCATAGCATTGACCGAAAAGAGCCATAGCTTTGCTGTTTCCGAATCAATATTAATTTTCATTATGTTATGACAAAAAATTGTTTTATTTAATGAAAACACTATTTTCTAAATGCTTTTTATGTGTTTACTATAATATCTGTCGTTAAACTTAAACTTATGTTTTGTTTTGTTTTAGCAATTATTCTATCAAATGGTTGTTTTATTTTTGTTTTGAAAGTTTTATTCTGTTTTTAACGCTACGATTGCCAGTCGTTTCTTAATGTGAAAACAGTTTCTAACGATTGCCAACCCCTTCAGCGAAGTCGGCGAACAAAGGCTATCAAAAGTAAAAAATTGTTATCGCCTTTAGAGCCGTTTCGGAGATATATTATTAGCAGTAAATCATTTGATTGCTCTTCAAAAACAAATTTTCGAAATCTTTAAAAAAGCGCTGAAATTGTAATTTTAAACTCAAGAGCTTTTATATCAATTGAACGATAGATTCTCTGCAACTGTTTATTCAAAGATATATACAGTTTTGACATATTATGCATTAAAATATTAAGTTTTATTTTAAAATATTTTGAACACTTTCAGCTAGTGTTAAATTGTAAACGATTTAGCTTGATAGATTGTTTTGGAAATATATAATGTTATTGTATAATTTAACCATTTTATATTTAATTTAAATTTAAAATAAATATTACAAATTTTAAAAATTGAGCAAATGTGTTAAAGTTATAAATGGTAGCAATAACTTATGTTAATTTTTAAAATTAAAATATTTACTAGAATAATTTATGCGCCTCAAATATAACTTTTTCTTAAAGCTTAGAAAATACTTTATTAAAAATTATTGTTATATTAATTCAATCATTTAAAAAAGTACTGTTAGTATTTTTATTTATTTATTTATTGATTTTTTAAATTCATGTTTTAAATAACATTCTTTTAATAATTAAACTAAAAATCAAAATTTCAATTGCATTACATGAGTTAATTTTGAATGTACTGTGCAGTGTATTAATATATATAAATTGAGACAATTTAAGAAAACCCTAATTTCCTTTTGAGCGAAGGGGGGCTGACATTAACGAAATCCAAGATTTGCTACAAAACAACAAAATACGGATTACATTGTAACGATACTCTACTGCAACAGTTACATGGGAATTTTTGTATGTTATTTGAAAATAAGCAGAATTAATGTTACTAAAAAATAAGTTAAATTAATTTTTCAATTTCTACTCAATTGAATATTTTATTATGAATGTAAAAAATTGGTGAATATGTTTTGTTTGATACGTTTTAAAATAATTTTGGTTAAATTTTTTTAAATATCCGTTTATAATTAAAATGTGCATTCAAAGTTAATTGCAATCTATTAACTAAAAACTTTTATTTAATAAAATTTTAATATTTTTTAAATTATATTTTTAAATACTTAAATGTGTTTTTGTTTAATTTATTATTTAAAAACGTACAATTTTACTTTAATGATAAATTAGCTTAAGGCAAAAAAATGTTAAAAGAACAAGAGTTAGTAAACTAACTTGGTAAGGATCTTAATACTTGTTTTAATTTAATTGGTTGACACAACTAGTGTGACAAATGACACTAAAAACAAATGTCAGCAAAGGATTGGTTGGAATTGAAATTAATGCGAATTTAACGAAAAGCGAAGCATTTGTTTAGAAATTTTCAAAAAATAATCTCAAACACAATCCACAAACTATTTATTCGATTCACTTGTATATCCATTTGCACTAAAGTATAATTAATAAATAAAATTATTCGATAGTAAACCACTATTTTGTGTTGGATTTATGTTTCCATCGAATTAAACAGAACAATTTGTTTTTCGTTATTGATGATCATACAATCATATATTATCTAATATTGCAAGTCCTTCTTCCCGGCCCTTATATTTTATCAATTGCATTTCTATAAAAAAAAATCATTAACATTAACCACACTAGTTTTATTCAAATTGTTATAATTTAAATACACTATTAATGTATTAGCAAATATTTGCAACTAATTTTAAATGCATGCTAAACTTAATTTTAATTTAATTTTTAGGAAAGGTTTTAAGTTTAAGATTAATTATATTTTGATATGTTAGATTTTTGTCATTTATATAGAAATTTTCAGTTGTTTTATTGTATATGCGCTAAATCTCATAGTCATTAGATATTTATTTTTAATTATTTAATTTAAAATAAGTGGATTTGGTTTAAAAAATTGATGTGATATTTGATCAAGGACCATTTTATATAAATAGCTTATAAAGTATTTATTAACTTTGCAAGTTTTTTTACAAATTAGATTTAAACTAAGTTATATCTTTATATTGACTCAATATTGAACATTTATTTAAAAAATAAAAAATTATAAGTTAACAATTACTCTTAGCCTAAAAATATTTAAGAATTTAAAGGCTGTGATGTTTATCTAATTCACACAAGGTATATTTTTTATTTATTCAAATCTCTCTCTCTCTCTCTCTCTCTCTCTCTCTCTCTCTCTCTCTCTCTCTCTCTCTCTCTCCTATCTAAAGAATAATTTATTCAACTTTATACCTTGATAAACCCTGATACAATTACATTAAATTATCAAGTACAATGTTAATTGTTTTATATTTAATTAATGTCTTGGAAAAAAGAATGCAGATAGTTTATTTTATAAATTAATGTTTAGTATTGAAGTTATATCACATAAATCTTAACAACAAAATCTCATTTAATTTTTCAATTTTGTGATTTTTCTGCATTTATATAATTAAAGATTTAAAGTTTATTTAATTTTCTATAAGTTATAAAATAAAAGTTAATTTTATTAATAGATTTGTGAAAATGTGATTCGAATTTAAATTCAAACTTAAAATTGCTTTTCATTTCATTGCGTTTCAGAGCCATTAAAGCGTTTTAAAGATTGAAAGGCTTTCGGAGAAACAAATCGATTTCGAAATTTTCAAATTAATCTCAATTAACCAAAAATGAATTTTAGCAAAAATATTTGGGTTTCATTCTTAATTACGACGATTATCATGTTTAATTTAATCTCACAACTGAATGCAACTGAAGGTAAGCTTTATTAACATTTATTTTAAAATTAGATTTTTGTTTTCCATAAATTGAAATATATTTTTCATAATAATTGCAAAAATAAGCTGAAAAATGCAAGAAATATTGCAAAAGAAAGTCATTTATTTATATCAATTTGAACATATCAAGTTTGTAGTCACGTTATAAAAACACATATTTTTGTTAATCGAGTTGTTTTTTAAATGAAATATTCGCTTAAACTACACATTTTTGATCCACTTTTTCATTCACTTCTCACATAATTCTTATTCATTTGATTTGAAGCGTATGTTCTCTCATGTCTTCAACCAAAGGAAATGACATTTTGTTTTGCTTTCGTTACCAACAAAACTGTAATTAGATTTCTACACAAATCAATACAAACATTATATTCTTATTACACAATACATTCACATAATATACTGAATATCTAACACAAATTTAATACTGTATTATACGGTATACTGCATATATAATTACCAAGTACATTTTTCAAAAATAAACTTTAGCGAATCTGTTATTTATACTGTTTAGTGCATTCGTTCTAAATAATCAATATGAAAATTAGAATATTTTAAAGTCATTCGGTTCTAACAAAACATATTTATAAAAGTCAAAGTTGTTTATCAAAGTTAAACAGACATTAAAATCAATAGAATGGAAAAGTTTCTCCCATTTGACACAAATATATTCAAAGAACAGGAATCTGTCAAAACTTTTTTGTCTTTCAATTTACTCAACACTACATTCGATAGAGTTTTTTAATTCTCTTATTTCTATTGGATTGCTATTTACTTAATAAAGAAACGACAAAAATGAGCGAATAGTTGCGTTTAATCTAAATATCAATAATTATTTGAACACAAAGGGAAAGCCAAACAGTTTTTCGCACAAAAATAGAGTAAATATTTGATAAGGAATTCATCGACAGTTGGGTTTCTATTGAACGTTCGCTTCTGAATGCAGAAAAAGTAATTATAAGACGAGAAACTGCTTTATATCTAATGTTCTTTTTGTTGCTCTCTTTATGTCTAATTTCCTTTCGTTTATTTTAATGGAATATTATTTTCTTGTTATTCGTTATCATAAAATAACACAATATTTTTCGCCTTAATTCTCAATGCAATTCCAAACACAAATGATTGAAGAGTCAGACACTTCTCTCGACGACTATTACGGCGCGACTCTCGAAAACCTTCTCCAGAATCCACAGAATATTCTGAATGATAAGCGAAGTTGTATTCGAAGATCTGGTAGTTGTGATCACAGACCCAACGACTGCTGCCCGAAGTCCGGTGAGAATACGCTTGTGCCGAACGCACCGGCAGACACACAGCCAGTGCATACACACATACAGTAGAATATTCTGTGTAGTATATACAACCACTACATACGCTGGTTGTGCAGAATAGTACTGTAAATATTGTATACAAAATATTCTTTACTTTTATGCTATATATACAAAGAATGTACAGTGTAGAATATAAGCCTCAGAATTATCTCCTGCGTCGAGTGTATGTGTGTGTGTTTGATGGCAAATGTTCACCATGCACGCTTTTGCATTTAATATATGAAAATATTTTCTCGCCTATACATGTACACTGATGTATTATTCGAATGTGAACTTTAACATTTCACCATTCTAGTTTGTCGATGTAACCTTTGGGGCACCAACTGTCGCTGTCAAAGGCTCGGATTATTTCAGGTTTGCATTTCTCATGTTTTCAATACATGTTTTCACGCTTTGCGCAAATTTAACGCAAAATTTCGCCCAAAACTGTTGTCATGTTTTGTTTTATCCTGTATCTTTTATTGCAGAAATGGGGAAAACGTTAAGGCATTTGCGAAAAGTCGAGAATCCGCTTCACTCTGATTCTCATGAATTTTGGTTTCTTGAGCTCAAAGTCTAATTGATTTCAAGTCTATGGCTCTGTTTTCTATTAATAATATCTGTTTTACTTAATTTAATTGCTTTTTAGATATTTTCCCTTTTATTCCATTTGTTGTCTAATTTCCATCGAAAGCATTCATTAACCGAAATATGAGTTTAGAAACTGAAAATCGTTTTATATATTTTAACTGTAAATTAAATTATGAGATATTATTCGTATAACAAAACAAAAAAACTTTGTAAGTATTGGTAATTAAATTTTATTTCAAACAAATTTTAACTTAATCTAAATCAGAAGTCTTGCCATTAAAAGCCAAACGTACGAGAGTTGTATTTTTTTTGTTCAAACAATATCTAAGATAAACATATTTATAACATAGTAGAAACAAATAGAAAGTGATTAATTACTAGAAAGAGACAGATTTTTTGAACATAATATCTAGATAGAAATCTCTTGAAAATGCAATTTAGTACTATACTTAATGGATGCTTTAAAAAGTTATTTAATATAATTATTAGATTTAATACAAAATTAATATACCATTCGATGCATATGTGTCTAAAAGTTTTTGTTGATTTCAATTAAAAGCTAAAAATGTATTTTTTGTTTGTTTATTTAGAAACCTTCATATCCATTGCTGACATTTTTGCAAAAATAAGCTTGCTCTAAAAGTTATATCTTTGGACCCAGTATTATCTGTACAAAATACCATGTTTTGTGTTACCAATTATAATAGTCATTATATTTTTCTGAAATATTTAGATATTTCTTACAATTCAAAAATTTATTGCTTTACAAATCATAAGATTAAAAAATATATATTAATTATTTGAAAAAGCGCGTGAAATACAGAGTAACCAACTATTCATTATATTTCTTTAAAAACAATTGCTTCATATATAAACTATTTGTAATAATTAAAACTTGTTTAAATTATTTAATCCAATATTAACCTCGAATTCATATAAATTTTATTATTTGTTGGCTATTAATCGAAATGTTTATTCGATTTCTTGTAAACTGTTTTGTGTAATAAGATGAGTAAAATAAACAAAATTATTAATGCATTTATAAATTTTTTTTTATTTAATTAATATTTTATATTCTAATAATTTAATAATATTAAATCAATTATTTGCTTAAATGTAATAGTCAATTTAGTAAAGTTATTTTTTTAATTACCGTGTTATATTAAACTATTAAAGCATTATTATACGAAGCAAGTAAGCATTATAAGTGCAATGTAACAGTGAAATACTTAAATAGTTGATTTAAAATTCAGTTCGTGATAAAATAACTGAAATCAAACTGTTTTCAAATAATAACTATTTGGCTAACATTCAAAATAAATTGAATGCTCTTTTATATCACAAATAATTTCGTTGTATTTTTGTTATTTTCCTTATTTATTATTAAAGCAAAGATTACTAAGTAATACAATATTTATAAAACTTTAGTGAATATCAATTCTTTAATAATGAAAGCAATGCTTGAAATGTACAAAAACGAGGATTCGATCCCAAAAGCGAATTGCTTTCGAAAAACAAAAATATATATAAATATATTACTTTTTATAGACTTTATTAATATTAATAACGATGCTTTGCAATTTTATTAAAAACATATTTAGAAATTTATTTAGTGACCTTTCAAATGTACAGTGTAAAGCAATTATTAAATGCAAGGCAATATAATAAATACATAATTAATGCAATTTTATTACTAAAAACAAAAGACTTATCTAATTAAAAGTTTTATTATTAATGTAAAATCTATAATGTATGAAATATGTCGTATAGAAATTTGGCGTGGTAAATAATAGGTTAGCATGATTAAGCATTAATCTCATTTGTGCCGCTCGTGGCGGTGAAACACACTTCCTCTTCGCTAATCAGCATTTGAAGCGCAGGTAAGTAAGGATTGGCTCGAAATTGATTTCTTGCCACACAATAGACTCGAAGTCTTTCACAGTCTGTCGATACGACACTCATTAGAGTTTAATGATTAGACTAATAAATGACATTTCTATTCCTTATAGTACAACCAAATCAAGTAAACTACCTTAATAAGCTGTTTCGTTTAGTATTGGCATGTTAATAATTATGTTGTATGATATGGAAAACAGATTTCATTTGACTAACAAGTTACTTATATCGATATATGATTAGAATGTAAGATACGGTTAGTTTATATGCTTTCTAACAGATTGGCTTAATATTGATTTTTAAACAGTGTGTTAAATATGTAGTATATGCTCTATAACATGATAAAATAAAAATTTTTTGCAATTTTATACAACCTACATTAAATCATCGTAAGAATATAATTTTAATAAAGCAACTAGTTAATTTTGCTTGAGACTCACTTAGTAAAGTCACCCATTATTGCCACTTTAACTCGTGTTTTAGTAACATCTCGGCTTACAATCATTTGTTCGATTAAATAGCCATGTTTGTTTAGAATACACGGATGCTAATCAACCACAAAATTCAAAACTGTTTTTCTTTGTTAGACAGTTAACCCAAAAACATGTATATATTATATTATATGGACAAAAAGGCGAAAGGCATTGCTTTGAGTTTTCATCACAAAAACAAAGTATTTTTGAGTATATTTCACTCAAAATAATATATTTGATTCATAAGAAGAAAAATTTTTATACATTATCAGCTTTGAGATTAAATTTATTCTGTACATTCGATAAATTATTAACTCTTTTAATGTTAATAATTTTCTAAATTAAATATTTAATTGTATATATGATAGCATTTATATTTTTGAAAAATTGATATTACAGTCATTATTACTACTAATATATAGATGAGGCGGGAATTTATTCAGCATATACTATAGCCTTCAGTTTGGCATGCTACAATTCTTTTGAGATTCATTAACTTAATTAACAAAAAAGCACACTTAATTTACACGTTCTTTAATCACAAAACTGTAATAAAATGTCTTGACAAGTTAAGTAAGTTATTACAAATTATAAGTTAGTGCACTTAACATGATAATTAAATAGTCAACTTCAAATATACATACATAGAATCTATGTCAAGACTAGTATTTAAAATTATACTTTATATAAAATACAATTTATACATATATTAAAACAGCATATGCAATATATATATCATTAAATAGGAATTTCAACATAAATAGAATTTGCTCATTTTATGTTTGAAATTAATTGTTACTCTTGTTTTGATTCATGTCTGCTTATATGTTATATTATGTATAGATATAAACCTTTCGAATAGTATTCGATAATTATCTTGCCAATTTTTATTAATTCTCAATTAAAAGTTTTTGATTAAAATTGCTTTTTTTATAGAGCTATGGTTTAGAGCAGGTTTTCAAAGAATACATTTTATAATTGCACCGAATTATTTTGCACTGTATTTTCAATAAAGGGCTCCCGGAGTCCCTGTTTGAGACGAAAGGTTTAGTCTAGATTTATAGAAATTGGCAAAAATATTGATAACTTCTTATTAATTTTATAATTATTGTAAACTACAATGTGATAAATTTTAACTTGGTAAATTGAACATCAAAGTTAATTTTTGATAATTCATATTAATCAACATTCATGTGTTTAATTTTGCGCGGACTTACATAGATTATATTTTATATTTAAGATCCATGTTGAAACAAATTTCAATAAAAATCTCATGCTTACATAATACGAATTTTATTAATATACCATTTAATTGGTGCAACAGGTGAACGTTATAAAGTAAATTTAAAATTAATAATCATGTAATATTATTATATGATTTCTTTAGCAACATGCTGTGCAGGGTAGTACTGTTATAAGTTAGTAGATACGGTAAATAATTATGTAAAACCCAATCATTTTTTATAACGTTTTGCCATATTGATGCTAAAAGTTTCTTTACAAATTAATAAAATCAACTATATACCTCATAAATTATGAGTTTGGATCGGACTTGGTAAAATAAGTTTAAAATTAACTCTTCAAAAACGACTTTTAACTATACTTATCATTGTATGTTACATATAGCAATATTTTAAGTTTGTAATAAAATTATACCAGACTTTGTATATTCAGAAATGTAGTTATTAGGAAAATGCAGTCTTAAAATAATTTAACCATTTTATTTATATTGAACTTATATTAAGGGTCTTATTAATTACACATTTGAGATATACAAATAAAAGTTTTGATGAAATAAATCTAGTGTTTTATCCAGCAAGATCTGGATACCATTGTCCAATCCAAAATTATGAGTCATAATATATTTATAACATATAATAAATAATTAAAATTAAATGCCTATATATTCTTTAAGAAAAATATGTCTAGCTCGTAATAATAATAATAATAATAATAATAATACTGTAATAATATTTTACTGTATATTTTTACTACAATATTCCAATCCGTTGAAATTTAATGCTAATTTATTAATAATCTTAATATTTATTTAACAAAACTAAATACTAAATATTAATCAATTTCATTAATAGCTCGTGTTATCCAAATTGCACAGAATTTCACAGTAATCTGAATAAAATTTTTACCACTAATCAAGTGATTGATCGATAATATTAGCAATGATTGAAATAATTTATTTTTCTGTCTAAAAGCGCACGAATTATGCATTAATTCCAAGTATAGCGCAAACTATTTGTTAAACCTATCGATTCATACATTTATTATACTTTTCTCTATTCAACAATAAGTGTTCGCTCTTTTCGCAGATCTTTATATACAGTATTTGTAATTTTATAAATAATTTTGACATTTATTTGCCATGCTAAAGTTTAAAATGTATTATGCCTTGCTTATTCTATATTTTCAATTCAATTTTTACCATAAGTTAAAATTATAATATAAACGAATTATATTTTCAAAAAGTTTATAGCATTAAAAATATAGCTAAAAACGTGTTTTGTTTTATTCAGAATAGTTTTACCAATTTTATAAAGTTTGTTGTTTACTAAAGTATAATTTAATAAAATTATTTTTACTTTTATTTTAACTTTAAACGGCATTCTGTTATTCTTTGGTCAAATTTTTGTGCAAAAGCTTAACTAGTTTTAACTATGTTAATTTATAGCAGTATTTATTTTTTTTATAATTAACATTTTTTGTATAATTTGTATATTTCTTGTATAGAAATATTCAAATTTTCATATCAAGTTTTAAGCCTTGCACATCTTTAGTGTATCTTAGACCGGAATAAATAATTCAATGCTATTATTTTGATTCATCAAGTAAAAATAAGGATAATTTATTTTTTGCTAAAAAGCAAAGTAGAATAACATCAGATTCTATAGAATATTGCATTCTATTCAATGCAATGATTTTTACATTAGAATTGATGAAATTTTTTATTTTCAAACTAAATGATAAAAAGTTTTTGAATACAAACACTACTCATACCCAACGCCTACACATTTGCCGCGTATTCGCTATAATTCTGACATTCAGTGAGCCTTCAGATTATAAAATCGAGAATTTTTGAGTTATAGTTCAAATAATGCTAAATATAAATCAATACAAAGTTTGGAATTTTCGTTACAAATAGAAACTAAATGATTGGAACGTATTGTTCGCATTCAAACAAATTTCAATTGAATTTCTAAATAAAAACTAATAACTAATGCAGTGATGACTCGCTATTTATTTTTGGAGAAAATTTGAAAATCTCGTACTTCCGAGAGATTTGACTCAAAATTTATATAAGAATCGAGATTTTAATAGAAAACAAACGTCGAAAGCATGTACATTTTTAGCCCATACTGCTTTGAGCAAACTTTACAGTTTGAGTAACGATTTTATCACTTTTGTCAACAGAAAAAAATATGTTTCAATCATAAGAAAAAATTGTCTATTCGTTAAGTAATTCGGTTTTATTCACAAAACTATTTGTCTTTTTCTTCCGTAAAACTCTCGGCCTATAGTCGAAAGAGGTTTTGCCGATAAATGCAGTCAATACAGACATTCGGATATAAATATGAATTATAGACTTCATTCCGAAACACATTTAGTGAGAAATTAATTCACATTTTCCAGCATTAGGTTTAGTAATCTTAGAGCGAATATGCAGTGAATTAATAGTGGGAATAGAATTAGCATGCATTTAATTGGACGCAACCGAACTCTATCGATAATACGGGTGCACTCATGCCTGCACTCAGACCTTTGCCATAGTTTTGTTTCGCAATTAATTGCAATTATATGAAGAATTGGCGACATTTTGTAACCGAAGCGATGTTTTGCCTCATATCGAGTACATCAACCGATAGCCAAATAATGCCATTTCTAATGACTCGGAAAGCAAACCAACGAATAAATGATTTCAAAGTTTATAAAAGCGCTTAAAACATCATTTCGTAAAATATTTATTCTCTTAATTTGTTTATCATTTTATGATTTATTCTAATGCCTACTAATGGTTGCACACAATATGAATGTTTGCTATTAATAAAAGTGCATTTCATTTGCAAAATATACTTGTTATTCAAATAAAATTATTCTGTTCTATAATTTATAAATTATAAAATCACTTATCATGTTTGCTTCAAGAACTTACGTACGTACATTGTAAGTTAATTGTACACTGTATACGCATTACACTATTACCGGTAGATAAGTCAAAAATTATAAATTTATAATTTAAATAAATGAGAAGTGTACTTATATTTATTTTAGTAAACAAGATAATTAATTTGAATAAATTTAAAATAAGCTAAAACTCACAAAACCCTTGATAAATTATTATCATAGAGTTAAAAAATTGCATATAATTTATTCCATGTTTGTGCTTGCTAAAACTTCTATTATTTGAGTAATATCAAATGATAAACTAGAAAGAGTGAATATTAAAAATCTGCGAATTTTTTACTTTATGATTATAACTCACTTTAAAAGCCTTGATTACTTGAACTAGATATATTGTATATACATGGTAATTACATGGTTATCGAGATCACTGCTAATGTTGACTTATCATGTCATAATTGTCTTAACCTTTCGAAACAGCAAGGCACCAACGCTATACCTTAGTGGGGAATTCGAATTAAACATGGTATTTCGTGTTATTTAGCCAAGTTGATTTATTCGAATGTATGGACGGAATGAGGATTTTATTTATGAGGAGAGAGTGAAAGAGAGGAGAAAAGCGGTGATTGTTGTCTGAAACGCGAATTTGCATAAAAATAATTGCAATTAAAATCACGAGATATTAAAGGCATATATTTAGGCCTCAATTAAATGCATTGAATGTCTGAGTAATTGTCGCAACGAATCCTCACTTCAATCGCAGTTCGCATTTCGAGCTCTAATTCGTTGTCAAATGCGAACACTATTTGCCATTCAATTGGCTTTTCGATCGAAACAAATGCGAAACACAAATGCGTTTGGACTACATGTGTGTGTGTGAGCGCCATCTGCCGGCGACGCAAGTGTAGCGCAATTTATGGCGAAATTGATTGACAAACAGAGAGACAGAGAGTGAGAGAAGAGAAGAGTGTTTGCAGTGAATCGACTGATCGCTGATTCAAACGTTTCATTCAATTGAATCAAAATTTGTTTTAATTGTGATTTGAATTGAAAGCTATTTCGCAATAATTAGCGCAGAGTTTGTGAACGCGTTTTCCTCGTCAGCGATGTGTCGAATGTCGGCCTTTAATGTGTATTTGCATTAATGGGCTCTCATTTGACGAAAAACATTGAAACGAATCGAAATCCGAGTAAATCTGATAACAGATCCGAAACCAAATCAAACGCCGATCCGAACGGATCGCCGAATAGTTGGCGCAGAAGTCGGCGCAAGAGTTCGCTCGACTCGGTCTCCACTCCCGACTACATCAGCTCCACTATCCGCCCGATTGGCAGCGCTGGCAGTCATTCCCAATCGCGACAACAGCACGCGTTTGGCCACAAACCCGAACAGAAGGTCGCGATTCCCGCAGAGATCGTTGTCGTGAGTGACGGCTCGGCCGCTCAGGACAGCCAACCGGCCATCGCTTTCCCGCCGCCGTTCAAACCACTCATACCTATCGGTTACGAGTCATTGTCTCAATCCTATCCACAACTCAAACCCGAATATGTCTGCGATTTGGGTCTTATTATCGAACAGAAGCTGAGGAATAGATCCGAATTCGTGGCCAAAGAGCAGCACAAACTGGTCGACCGAATCAAAGACATCGACGCAATCGTGTCATACATTTCCAATCAATTCATAATTGAAAGACAGAAACGATTGATAAAAGTGTCGGAAAACCTGTCGAAAGTGGAAGAGATATCGACTTTACTCGAGAAGTGCGAAAAGGATATCAATAAATGTGTCTATAATTTGGAAAAACTAAACAATTTTTTGCCCAAAACTCTATCGATCGAAAAGTTCGAGTTTTGCGAAACGGATTAAACGCTTTTAGACTCAGTTTTCGCTGTTTTCGCAGTTTTTATATCAATTAGTAATTGGAAAGAAGTCGTAGAACCGATCCGAAGATGTCGTCTCCCAGTCCCGGACCGCTCGCGAGCGCACAATCACTTTTGGGCGGAACTGTTCCGACGAGAAGAGTCAGCAATAGCTTCGGAATCACGGGTTTGGGTTCGAGCGGAGGGCCCGACTCGCGCCTGACGGGGCCGTTGACGCCTCCGCTGTCACAACACTCGCCGAACTCTTTTTTGGCCAACTTTTCGTCGCGACTCATCTCAAACAAACGAATCCCCGAACTGTCGGACATTATGGGAGGAATGGGAGGCTCGCTGTCGAACAACACGAGTCTATTAGGTTTTAGGAACTCAATGCACACGTTTGGGGTGGTTGGGGGTTCGGTAGGCGGACCGCCGGCACCCACGCTAGACATGGCTGAGTTTCCGACACTAGGCGGCAGCAACTCGAACGCCGTACGACTTAATTGTCTTTTTGTTTCATTTCTCTCTTTTTGTGATTAAACTCTTTTCTGATTAATAGCTTTTATCGCAGAGTTCGGCTTCTGGTCGCCCGGCATACGTAGGGATGGTTAAGGACAACGTGACGACCAACTCCTCGTCCAACGAGTTCAACATTCAAAGTGAAGACTTCCCGGCACTGCCCGGTTCGAACCCGAACCTCCATTTCGGCGCCAATCACAACGAGAACTCCGCGCTTAACAGTGCTTCGACTGTCATGTCTTTGGGCGCCAATAACATGACCGCCGGAATGGGTCATCACTCGGGACTCATCAACAATAGCGGTGCCGGCGATGCGAACATGAAGTACAAGAGAGGCATTCAGACCAACAAAGAGGGACGGGTTTCGAACATTCCGGCCGGAATGGTAACCGACCAGTTCGGGATGGTAGGGCTCCTCACCTTCATTAGGGCCGCCGAAGTGGACCAAAGCTTAGTGTCTCTGGCGTTAGGAACTGATCTCACGACCCTTGGCCTCAATCTAAACTCCAATGAGTGAGTCGTTACCCGTAGACCACTACTCGAGTTGTCTCTAAACCGACTAATCGTTTGCAATCCACAGACCATTATATCAGACGTTTGCCGGGCCCTGGAGTGAGCAGCCGCTCAAACCGCCTGAGATTGGTTTGGATACCCGTTCTCTAGCCTTAGTCTCACTTCTAATTCTCGATCTGTTGTGCACCCAATGCAGACTATCCGGTTCCGACCGAATACCTGATCAACGCGTCGATTAGGGATAAGTTGGCGCCACTGAAGCTGAACCGATATGGAGACGACCTCTTGTTCTTCCTGTTCTATATGTACGCGGGAGACATCATTCAGATCTTAGCCGCCAGTGAGCTGTGAGTCCCGTCTCTGCGCCTAGTCTTGCACTCAGTGTCTAATACCGTTGTTTGCCATCCAATGCACTGTTCGCTCAGATATGTGCGCGACTGGCGATACCATAAAGACGAACGGATTTGGATAACGCGAGCGCCGGGAATGTTGCCGTCGGACAAGCAGCCGACGTACGAGAGGGGCACCTATTACTTCTTCGACCCGCATAACTGGCGCAAAGTGGCCAAAGAGTTCCACTTAGAGTACGAGCGCCTGGAGAACAGGCCGGCCGCGGCTGCCTTCTCCAGCGCACCGATTAGTTCATGAGATGAGTTGTAATTTTTATTTAAATTTCAAATAAATACTAAAAATCATTTGCAACACAACTCGTCGTTTCTATTAAAATAAAATTAATTCTTTTTATTTTATTTTTTTTGTGACTTATTACTCGAAATAATTACAAATTAATTAATATTTATAATGAAATCATTTATTATTAATGTTTTGTTTAAATGATTTGTTGTCTTGAATTGGAGTTAAGGGCAGAAGAACTTGAGATCAAACTTATATTGTCTTAACTCGTGATTAATGGTCTTCAGGAGAGGACTCTTTGTTTTGCAACAAATGCCGTTAAAGTCGTCCAAATCGAGAGCCCAGACCATAGCTCCGCCCAAATTGTTGTCCTTAATGAAATCGGTCTTGGCAATCAAGTGCTCCGGGTCATCGTAGCCAACCCACTGGTCCTCATTGTAGGCATACGGCCCAGTCATCACTGCCCTTCCCTTCGAGACATAGGTGTCGACCCGCTTAGCCCAACCGTTTCTCAAAATATTATTACAGATTTCATAATAAGCAAGAAATCCATTTTCTTTAGTGTAAAGCCCTTGACTGCCGGTGCCATTGGCTGGAGAGCCAAAGTCGTTGACTTCCGAATTCAATAATCGGAAAGTTCGGCCATAAAAGGGTATTCCGAACACGAGTTTATGCGACGGAACGCCCTTTCGGATCCAATAGTTGACCGAAAAGTTAGCGTTCGTTAAGGAATGGCCCAAATCTTTGGCGATTGGGTGCGAATAGAGCGGTGAGTGATGTGCGGCGATAGGACTGCCGGCGCTGTAGTAGTCGTAAGTCATAAGGTTTACGAAATCGAAATTCACTAAAAACGAGTTGATTTCGTAGGCGTTGTCGACAATGTATTTCGTGGCGCCGACCGCTCCGGTCAGTAGCAGCGGCTTCCGCTGCTTATTGAATGCGATTCGCAGCTCTCGAACGAGTTTCGCGAAATTGATTTTATCGCTTTGAGGGCCGGCAGTGCAGTCTGCCTGCCAACAGGTCGGGTACTCCCAGTCCAGGTCTAAGCCGTCGAAGTTATGTCGGTTTAGGAATTCGATTGCGTTCTCAATGAATCGCAAACGACTCGTTTGATTGCTAACCATTCGGGAGTACTTATCGCCTTCGCTGTCAACCCATCCTCCCAGTGCTATGAGCACTTGGAGTCGCGGATTCTTCTCTTTCAAACCCGTTATTTGTTTGTAAAATCCGTTATCAATGTCTGTGCACTCATCCGATGACTTCATAGTCAGAGTTTGATTATCGAGGACTGCGAACGCGTATATGATATGTGTGCACAGGTATGGGTTCACGTTATTCACTGTATATTTAGCCGAATCTGACCGATATCGGGACCAATTGGTAAAGTAGCATACTACTTTGTAGAAATCGGTTAGTTTTGACGTTTCATTAGTCGAATAGTTTGACGAAATCATACGAAGTTTGGCCGAACTCTCATCGATAGAACAATAAGCAGTACTTTTAGCGCTTGTATTCTCTAATGAATTACTCGATTCAGTGACTGATTCAGTGACTGTTGTTTCGCTAAGACTTTCGTTTTGAATAATAGACTCGAGAACTGGTAATACATAGCTTTCAGTCGGCGTCGGGTTTACTGTCGGGGCTGTCGTTGCGGAGATGTCGTCACTTGTGAGCGACTCGATGGCACTTTCGCTAGTTGTTGTCGTTGTCGTTGTTTCGGTAATATCTTCGTCTTCTTTGTCATCTTCTTCGTAGACCACAAACGACTCGTTGAATGGAATCGAAAGACTCTCTTCGTAGACAACAAACGATTGGTTAAAAGGAATTGATTTATTCGTTTCGTAGACAACAAAAGATTCATTAAACGAAAGAAATTTTTTCATTAGATTCGTTTCGCTATTTTCGAGTTCAGGGCTAACAGTGCTTATGCTTTCAGTTCTTTCGGTTGTGCTTTCGATTGTGCTTTCGGTTGTGCTTTCGGTTGTGCTTTCGATTGTGCTTTCGGTTGTGCTTTCAGTGGTCGGACTTTCTGTCGGATTATGTGTTGAAGTAGTGATTGGTCTCAAGAATGGCGACACCGATGGCGGGGAAACAGAGCGTAGTCTCGAAGCAATTGGAATATCATTTGATAACTGGCCAGTCGTGGCAGTAGATTGACTGCCAGAGACTGTGGTCTCCGTAACGGTGTTTTGACAATTCACATACTTCGGGTCATCACATGATTTGGTGATATCGTTGAACACCTTTCCTTCGCTGCAGAGGAACCGATGCGTTATCTTACCATTCGAGCAGCGAATCATCTTGGCACAGTTGTTCGGATCCCGAAAGTATCCATTTCCTATTTGGCCCAAAGCAACAGTGTATTTGTTTTAGAGTGAAATTAGATACTAAATTGTGATATGAAATTAGAAAAGCAATTACAGACTCTATTTCTGACACATAATTAGTGGTTAAAACAAATTTCTCTTTCATTACACACTTCCGCAAACTTTCGATTTTCATATCAACAAAACAAACGAAAGTTTTAGTCTTAGTCTTAGAGAAAGTATTTTTTACAATACCTTTGCATTCGAAGCAAACAATTGTAGCAAAAAGCGAACTAATCAAACAAACCGACAATAACCGGAACATATTTCTACTTTCGATCTGTTTTTGTTTGACTCGATTCGAAACAACTTTTAAAGTCAACTAAACTATTCGCACAAAACGATTAACACAAAAGAAGTTAAACAGTTTAGGCAAACATGCATTAGACGACTGGTCGTACAGTACTAACAAACTTAATTAGCGAAAACTTTTTCAATCACTTCTACATATATTAGTCTCTCGTCTGTCGTTTCGACTATAGTTTGATTCGTTCGCTGAACTCTCAGACAAAGTGAACATAACTTTTACGAAGTATTTGTTGGTCTGCGGAGTGTGTGGCCTAAATAAGACACTTATTGCAGGCACTCCTGACCACAACCGCCTCTACAACCAGTTAGCTCTGACCCCAATCAGTCCAATCATTCCCATCAACGCGTCTATAATTAATATATTCGCAGAACTCACTACTTCTGCTCACTATATGACTATTTGTCATCTCTTTCCCAATTCTATAGTATATTCTATTTATTACTCCAATTCATTCAAAAGCATTCGAAAGCATTCGAAAGCATTCGATACGAAAATAAACGTTTGATTTCGAACTACACCTTCTCGTCAACACATTTGCTCTTAAGTGCGTAAATACACTCTTTTTCTAATTTTAATTTAACTCATTTTCAAAAGAATTTTATTCTTCTAACCATTGATTGCTATAAAGACCTTCAAAACAGTTATAAAGATTTTTAGCGAAAACTCCCAATTTTTCGCTTTATTGCTTCTATGTAAAAAAAAGTTTTTAAAATATTTTCTTTTTTCAAATTTCTAAGAATAACTATAAATCATATTTTTATTAATCGTTAATTGTTATCAATAGGATTGAGTTAAATATTGCTTAAATTAAATCAGTTGCTTTTTAAGAATTTTAATTTATATTAATTAATTACTGGAGTTTTGATTAATTTTTAAAATGAAAGTTTAAAATTTACAATGTTCGAATTTGCCCTAGATTGTAGTTTGTTAATTAATCAATCCATTAAAAATATTCTTAAATTTATAAAATTTAACATTAAGATAGTTTATTGTTTCTTGGTTAATTAATAAATTTAAAGCATTTAATGTATAATCCAGTACAAACTTTGATTACTTGTTAAGCCTTCGATAGACCTTCAAGTATTTTAATAATCTATATATTATAGAAACGATAAAATATGCCTATAAATTGCTTTTAAAATTAATACTTGTTATTTTCTTAATATATTCTTAATATATTCTTAATTAATACGAAACGGCATATATTCTAACAGTCGAGCACTCAATGAAAATAAGTCCGAACTTCTCAGTCGAGATATTTTAGCCAAAAGTCTTTCAATTGTGTGTCGAGTGCTCCCAATTCGTCGATTAAATCATTGAATTATTTATTTCAATAATTAATACCGCATTGTATTACAGTATTTAATTTGATTACCATGCTACACTATACTGTTCGAGCAAGATTAATTTCCATATAAATTTTACAAAGCTAATTTCAATATTAATTCTAACCTAATATGCTAATGATTTGAATAAAATTTATAAAAACAGGTTTAGTGCACTAATAAGCATGTTAGGATTTTTGTCACCACTAGATTTATTAACGAGTAAGATCAATACAGATTACATTTTATCTAATAATTTGTCGCTGTTACAGTATATGGAATAAATTGAAAATAACTTTTTACCTCGCATTAATGTGTCGTTTGCATACTTTAAAAAATATTTACTTTAAATGTTTTGAACTTTTTATTGCTTTTCATTAAAAAAAATTTTAATTGAAAACTAAAACAAGAATTTCATTAAATCGAAAATAAATTTATTTATATAGAATAGTGAGTCGATTATTAAATATAATTTTAAGCAAAACATACAATCTTATCGACACCTGATATATAAAGAAGTTTTTGTTCGACTCAATGCAAACAATTCGACGAAATATAGTACAAAATTGTAGACAATTTTAGAACAAATTCTGTAAATTGTCTCTCAATTGAGTTGAACTCATATGAGAACAATAGAAAAGATTCAAAATATCTTCAAAAATGTTTCCTTTAGTCGAGAGATTCGAAATCAAAACTATTTAATCGAAAAGTGGAAATAAATGGAAAGTTTGCCACAAATAGTATATCTCCGACAGTGTGTGTCTCTGTTCTAATTCGAGACTCAATTAAGATTTCGAAATAATTAAATTCGATAATGAGATTAGAAATTAATGACAATTATCTGATAAGTGGCGATCATTTCGACATAATTGACGACAGAGTTCGCAAACAATTGATAACTCAATGGCACTAAAGATCGCAATTCTATTCACTTCTGATCTGAGCTATAATTACGACACTATAACAGCCTTTTATCGGTATTTCAAACGAAAAAGTTTTGCTTTTTTCTAATTCAAGTTCAACACAAAGGCCTTTCGAGATAAATGTATTGCCGATTGAATCGATGGCACACTTTCGGCAAAATTGCTCTCAAATTACGGCTTTTGTCACATATTTTGCATAATTTATGTCAAACTAAATACAATTCAATCGTTAGAGAGATTAGAGAATACTTTCGCTTTCAATCACTCGGTTTCGCTATAAATATTCGATCGATTCGATTGAATGCAAATCCATTTTCTAACGGTATCCGTCACTCAATTAAAGCGATAAATTGATACATGATTAAAATTCGAGTTTTCACGCCAATAATGCTTTCATTGTAAATGCAATTAAATATCTCTTTTACACTACTTTTTGCGATAATTGAGTTTTTGCTGTAATTAAAGCAATGATTGTTTTGATAGAAAATTGGAAATAATTTCCAATTAGAGAGACAATCAATTTTCACAATTCTTATCACTCACTAAATTCAAAAGCAATTCCAGTCAACAATTTGTCGATTAAATTAAGTTAAACTAAATTCAGAATTAGTTCAAAAAAGTTTTTATTTTAATAAATAAACGCAAAAACAATGCATTAAATAATTCCTAAAAATTGGCTTAAATTCAATAATTAAAATGTTTGTTGAGTTGGGCTTAGAATGAATTGTTTAATAGCAGTAAACCATTTGTCCAAATGAATGGCCAGTTTTGGGTTCGGGTTTCGGTTGAGAGCACTCCAGAGCAAGAGATCGGCAATCGTTGGACTCTTTCCGCACAAATAGCTATTTCGAGATAACTGTGAATCCAATTCCGACTCATATTTCGTTTGATTATCGGTTTTAACGAATAGTTTTGCGTTAATCTCATCGACTCGAGCGTCGACTGCCGTTAGTCTCGCGATGTCTTCAATGCCTTCGTAGAGATAACTGGCCTTTGGGTTAAGTTTTGCCGCAATTCTGGCCATAAATCGCAAAATATTTGCTTCAGTCGTGATTGGAATCAAGTCTTTTGGACTCAAAATCATTTGATCTTCGGTTACGTCTTTCAGAATAATAGTTACGATTAAGTCGTTCTCTAATCGACTCTCGAGTCGATCGATGTCTGACTTCGAGTTTAACTCAATTAAAGACAATCTTTGGTTCAGTCGTTCAAAATGCGAGACATTCTTCGAGACAAGACTCGAGTGAATGTGAAATCTAAGCAATACTTTTAGACCTAAACTCTTCATTAGTTTGACTACAGATAACACAGAAAGTGGTAATCGATTGACATTCGAAAAGATAACGACGTCTTTCACCGCATCGTCGCTACAGCCAATCGGCGCAGAAGTGGCCAACACTTGCGTCGCTTTCTTCGGCGTCTTATTGGTCGCCGTTTGAGCCACAAATGCCCGACTCGTTGGCCGACAAGTGGTGAGCGAATCCAAGCGGTTGTCGAGCGCTTCGATTCGGTTGAGAAGCAGCTGTTGTCGCGACAGCAGGTCTTCCAACGGATGTAATGCCAACTGTTTGTCGACGCCTTCCAAGTGCTTCGGATCGACCAAAACATTCGTACAATTCGTTCGGTCGTCGACTCGCTTCCCGTTGAGACCCGTTTCGTAAATGTCGGCCATTTTGTACATATTCTTCGGCAAAACTATTTGTGCGCCGAAGTGGTCGCCGCAAACGGCCGGCAATTCGTACATATTTACCGATTTATGCGTTTCGTTCGTTATATTCATCGCAAAAATCGCTTTCTTTTCGACGATATCCTCGAATCGATTGAATCGATTTGTAATGAAATCGAAATACGAGTCAACACTCAAAACGCGTTTGACTTTCGCTAAACACTTAAACGAATAGTTAGACTAAAAATAAGTGAAATAGTAGTGAAAAGACGCGAAATAATTGTCGCTATTATTAGTGCCGCCAATACGACACTGACTCGCAGTCGAGCCACTGCTTCAACTCATATCGCACTTCTGTTGCATCACTTCCGCTCTGTTCGCGCAAACAGTGCTTCTATTGCTCTCCTCCTCAACAGTCGCTAACTCTTTGCAAACAAATTAATTGCGATTTAAAGCATCAATATTTCGGCAAATGCTGTGACATATCATTGGTTTGCATTAAATAAGTTTAAATCACTTATTGATCGCTAAATACAGCACTGAATCAACAGTCGAGTCAATACGAATCGACGCGAAGACACGCCTCGTCTCTCACGTCATAGCGAGTCATAGCATAGAAATAGACGTCAATTGAGTTAATGACTGAAATCGGCGGTCAATACGAAATTGAATTGAATTTTATTTCTTAATTAAAAAATATTTAGTCTTAAAAAATAATACGAATTTACATTTCTTTTTAAAATATAAATAATTTTCAAAAATCGGTACGAATTAAGCGATTAATAAATTAGAAAACATTGAAAAACATTTGAATATTTGAATCGATTATCAAAATTCAGAGCCAATTGAATGGCAATTATCTCTAAACTTAAGTACGAATTAAAGTTTACAAATAATTTCAGTAAATGTTTAGCCGTTTGCCTAAGAAATGCAGTTAACGAACAAATAGTGTTAATTCAATTGGACGTAATTGGCGGGGAATAGACCGACTTTGCCGCGACACCGGCCCCTCCACCAGCCCTCGTCGATCATCTCGATGTCGGTGATCAGCTCTTCCGGATCGAAGCTGATCTCATCGAAGTCGGCCGCTTCGTAGTCGTACAGTGCGACCGCCGTCTGGCCGCCGCCCGCGTCCGCCTCAGCCCCGTTCGACGAGTTCGCGGCCTTCGGTTGCGTCGGTTCCGCCGGTTCTTGCGCTTCGGCTTCCGGTTCAGTGTCTTCCTTACGAATGCGCGCGAAATCACTCGCTTTTATCACTTCAACCCTTTCGGCCATTGATTGCCGAATCGGTTCGTCTTTAACCGCCCAACTCGAGTCGTCTCCTCTCTCGTCCTCCTCGTCCCGCACCGAATGCCTCGGTTCGGGTTCGTGTGCGTCGATCACCCGATTGGGCAAAACGGTCTCCATTTTTGGAAACACAGAAATACCGATTTTGTTGACCCGAGGGCTCGACACGGGTTCCTTCGCCTCATCGCTCTCCACTTCATCGTCGTTGTCAATGCCCTCCCGTTCCCTCTCGAGTTTCAGTCTTTGTTGTCTCACCTCTTCTGCACTCTTGGCCGCCTCCTTCTCCTCCTTCTCGCGCTCTAACCTCCGATTCCTCTCCTCTTCTGCTCTTCTCTTGGCTTCCGATTCATCGTTTTTCGCCATATTCTCAAACCTCGCTCTCAGACTACTGGCACTGCCTTTAGTTACGGATGGCTTATCACCCGTTCCGGTGCTTTTTCGAATGGGTTTGACCGCTTCCTCGTCTCGGCCCCAATTGTGGGCTGACTTGTCAACTCTGTCCGACTCAACGCCAAACTTTCCGCCAAACCCTCGACTTGAGTCCGTCTGAGACGAGTGTTTCTCCGTTTTGGTCACTTCGTCCCACCCGTGCGCCGACACATCCTTGCGGTCGCTCTGAACCCCAAATTTGCCGCCAAATCCCTTCGAGTAATCGGTTTGGGATTCGTGTTTCTCTACCTTCTCGTGGTATTCCCAACCGACGGCCGACTTGTCTACTCTGTCCTTCTGAACGCCGTATTTACCGCCAAATCCCGTCGAATAGTCTAAAAGAAGCGATCGTTCGATCAAAAGCTCGAGACAAGTGCCGAATCGGAAACACCTTTTTGTGACTCATGTTGTTGAAGCTTCTCGTGATGGTCCCAACCCAGCGCCGACTTATCCACTCTGTCGTTCTGAACCCCGAATTTGCCGCCGAAGCCAACCGAATGGTCTGATGACAGCAATAGATCATTAGTGAGATTACAGATTCAGCGCAAGTCTAGCGCCGAAATCAATACCTTTTTGCGATTCGTGTTTCTCCACCTTCTCGTGATGGTCCCAACCCAGCGCCGACGCGTCCACTCTGTCCTTCTGAACGCCAAACTTTCCGCCGAAGCCAACCGAATGGTCTTTAATAGACAGTAATTGCAATAATTTCCAGAACTAAGTCTAAGTCTGGATTAAAACCAACCCTTTTGTGACTCATGTTTATTGAGTTTCTCTTTGTATTCCCAACCGACGGCTGATTTGTCGACTCTGTCCTTCTGAACGCCGAACTTACCGCCGAAACCGGTTGAATGATCTGTTGGTTAATCTAAAATAAGAACAAATATCCAAATAATGTCTAAAACTAACCTTTTTGTGAGGCATGCGATGACAGCTTTTCGTGATATTCGAAACCAACGGCAGACTTGTCGATGCGATCGGTCTGAACGCCGAACTTTCCGCCGAAACCCTTCTTCGCGTCGGTTTGCGATTCGTGTGCCGTCGACTCCCTTACCTTCATGTCTTCAGACGTAACCAAATTCCGCAGTTCTGCGCAACTATTCCATCAAAACAAACAATCAATTCATACATTCAATACATTCTATCAATAGCTTCAGCACTAACTCAATGGCACCGGCAGTTCGACCCGAACCTCCCCATCGCTGCTGTTGTTCCGTCACATCGTTCTAAAGATATTCAATTGAAATGTCCGACAATTGAGACAATTTGTGGCAAATAGTTGAACAAAGAATAGAAGTTTTAATTTGATATAAAGTTTTGAATAGTTTTTGCGTTAATATTCAGATCGTATGCATAGATAAGAAGTGACTTCAAGTGAGTGACGAAGACATGCAAACACTGACCACAAAGTCCGGGTCTGTATCCCAATCGTCGTCCTCTTTCGACGACTGTCTGCTCTCTTTGAGCACATTCTGAGAGGCGACGGCTCTCCAGGTGGCCATCCGTTCACTCCGATTGCGGCCTTAATTACGATTCGATTGGATTTGATGTTTACGTTATCACTGAAACAGTCGACTCGAGACGAGACGTCAATACATTGGCTATAAAACGCCCTAAAGTTGGGAACGAGTTGTGCAAGAATTCACTCCAACTCTGCCTTTAGTGTTGGCAATGCTTTTGCAATTCGCATACAAATACATTATGTATTGGATTTCGGGTTTAAACTTATTGTATATTTTATTCGAATACAGTGAATTTTAGATACATTAATAATAAATTTTAAAATAAATATAAATAAAATAATAATCATGTTTTTTTTTCTAAAACGCAGGCAGGAGAGTATAATAAATATGTAACTTTCAATTAATATAATAATTATAAAATAAAACATTGAATGTATAACCAAGACATTTTATTTAGTATAAATTATATAATTTTTATAATTTATAAAACTAATAAAATTATTTAAAGTTATTTAAGATAGTTTAATACAAGTTTATAAATAATTGTAATAGATCTTAGTGTTTTTCTGAGTATATCTATCTCGTAAGTTTTTTTTTTGCAAATTTAATACTAAACATTAAATATTAATATCATATGCATTGTCTTATTTGAATCGTCATTACAACTTACTCATTGTAAGTTAAATTACCGGTAGTAAAATGTCAAGATTAAACATTTTTCCTTTGAGATTTTTATATTAAATATTAATATTAATAATAGCATTACATTTAGAACTGTATATCCGGTGAATCACATATAGAGAACGCGTTTCCACAACAACTCTAATTCTAAGAATCGATACAATAATGAAAATAATGGCAAACCATGTGTTCAGAAGTTTTTGTTTACAATCGAGAATCGGGTTATTGTCGACGAACTCGGGTTTGAAATTAATCCGATTTAAGTCGAATCAAAGCCAAGCGAATGAAGAATATGTGGACAAGAGTTGCGAATCGGTTCCCGACTCTAAGAAAGAGTCGTTTCGAAAGTTGGAGATAATTCCCGGCAAAGCGAAGGCGAGGACAGCGCGGAAGACACACTTCGGAGAGGTTGGACTCAATTGTCTCATAGTTTGACGACTTTACATGAATTCAGTTCTTGTGGTCAACAGATCCGAAGTCCGCGATATAAGAAGATGGCGACCAATCAGGACTGGACGAGCGTCTGGCCGTCCGCGCGGGTCTTCCAGCCGTCGACAGTGCCGCTGCCGCTGCACATGGGCTACACCCGGCCCGGGTCTGGCGAAGTGCCGGCCGGGAAGTACCACAACCCGGAACTGTTGAAAATACCGAATTTCCTCCACTTGTCTCCGCCGGCGATACAGAAACAATGCGAGGCTTTGAAGCAGTTCTGCACCGAATGGCCGAAAGGACTCGAGACGGACGACCTCTGCGACAAACACTTCCCGATTCAGATCAAGACTCAGGAGTATGTGTTCAGCGGTTCGTCCCTTCGATGGCCAGACTATCGAGTCGTGGAATTGTCGCTCAAATTGTCTGATTTGGGTTTCGATTACCACGGAATGGATAAAATGAAGAGACTATTGCTCGAGAGGTACGACCCGAAGAGCGACACAATTACGATAACGGCTTCGCGATGTCCGACGAGGAAACAGAACTACGAATACGCGATGTATTTGTTGACTGCCCTCTACTTCGAGGCTATGGTTCGGCTTTTGTTTCGATTTCTCAATTGATTTAAAATTAGCGAAAGTATTGAAATAATGAGTTAATGTCTGAATGTGCAGAAAGTGGAGGACTGGGAGGCCGAGAAGGCTGAGTCTGATTGGGAAAAGTTCTATTGGACTGAAAGCCGATCCAAGCAAACGATCGTTGAGTACATCAAACAAATTGAACCGAATGTCACCGAAGAGGAGATACTCAAAGACGAGAAGATCCAGTCGTACGCCGAGTCGGTCTCCAAACTCTTCGATCAGAAGGAATGCGAAACCAATTTAAATGAATACAAACAAAATGTTTTGAAACTTTTGTTTTGATTTCATTTCGATTTTATACTCATTTTGTAAAATAAGTCTTAGATTTAAGTCATTAAATAAATTGCAATTTAATAGTTGTTTAGTGTTTTGGCAAAGCATTGAAATTTTTGTGAAATGAATTGTGTATTCAATGCAAGTTAGAAGTTGAATATTCTGTATAATTCCAATGAATATACGATTTGAAATAACAATAATTTTGGTTAATTGACAATAAGTTTGAATAAATTTATTTCGAGCCGAAAATGTGAAGTAGCATGCTGAAATTAAAACGAATTTCTATCTGAAAAGTACGGCATTAGAGGCGAGACATATGTCTACTTAAGTGAGGAATTGGAGGATAAGTACCGAAAATATTTTTACTTTCAATTCTATGACAGCATATGTTTGAAATAATTTTTTAAGTGTTTGATATTAACATGTATAAATATACACGTTAACTGATTTTGGCATGTTTAAAGTTTGGACTATTTTGAAGTGTCTAATCTAAAAAAACTTGAATAAAATCTTACTATCAAGTATATTGATAATTTATTGAAAAACAAATTAATCACAACAATAGTGCAAAAATAACATGCTTTAATTATTTTTTGTCTTCACATCTTATCATTAATCACTCAATAGCTTTAATGACATTCAATTTTAAAATATTTCTGATTAATTTCGACTCTTTAAAGAAGAGATCACGTTAACGATTTGATAATATTAACCATGCTAGTTTGATTCTAGACCGAATTTAGCACAATATATAGTTTTTAA
>JAQIXC010000222.1:0-37770 GCA_034697605.1 Metabelba pulverosa | reverse complement strand
TTCTAATCACCATTAGCTTTAATTCTATACCAAATTTAACCGCGAATGCCATAAGCACTTCATCGACACCTACGGGTTAGTTAGTTTTATAAGAATTAATCTGTACAAAACATAATACAGTACACGTGCAGTGTATATTTATTTAATACTGTTTATTAAAAATTTATTTTAAAAATCTTTTAAAACAAAGGCATTGTTTTGTTCATGACAAAATTAAATGTCAACAAAAAGGATTTAATATCAAATAGTCATAAATCTAATCACTAAAGCAGATTATTTACTAATGCTTCTTTTTAAATATTTTAAAATATCAAATAAAATGATTGGATATTCAAAATAAACAATATTCTTTTTTTTATGATTCCAGTTAAACAGAAAATAAATAGTTATACTATAAGTAGTGTAAAATGTCAAATGAATTGACTATTTGTTAATGCTTAAAATGAGCAAATTTTTAACTAGGCAATAAATTTTCCACATAAACTCGTATCAGAAAAATCAAATTAAAATGCATTGATTGTTTGCGGAACAAATAATTTAGCAATCATAAACCGATAAGACGCTCGCAGTAATTTTATTTAAGTATTATTATACTGTACTGTATATCAAGTTTGAGTAAACAATACAAATATTTTCAAATTACTTGTTAGACACGGAAACCATTGTTTGCAATGTAATCAAAATGCAATCGAATAATAGATTTGTGCGAAAAAAGAGCGAAAATAAAGCGATTCGAGAGCGAGCGTAGAGACCGACTCTCGGCTTCTATTGTCGAGAGTGAAAATTTAATTGCATTCATGATAAACTTCTGGGCAATAAGATAAACAAGGTAGTAAATCTGCTTTCGTAAACTTTCACCGACATTTATGGCCTCTTATCAGTTAATTCTAAAATACTTTCAAATTTTTTTAGTTAATTAAAATTTAGTGAATATAATAGTTATTTTTGTCTATTATAAAAAAAATGGCCTTGCTAAATTTATAGTATAATATAACATTTTTATATTTTAATTAGTATTCAATAATTATTTATATATTTGTATTTAATTGTAAAAGCAATTTTTATTTAAACTAGGATGCAACTTATTAACTAATATTTATAATTATATAAATATTTATATTTATTATTGATAATTTTCCCATAAATGATTATATAAAATTTATATTTGAAGTTAGTCCTTATATAATAGATTGTAAAACTATGCAATTTAATTATTAAATTAATTATTACAGAATTAGTATATTATGATTAATTCATTTATAAAATTGTAAAAATAGTAATTAATTGATTTTATATTGGTTTCGCAGTATTCCCAAACGGATTGGAAAGTGATTTCAATTGCTGTGAGATGTCCGACGACGAGAAACACCCGCTCTGTATGACATTCGAGATTCCCGACAACGACCCGCTGTACGGGCCGTCGGGCAAGAAGTGCCACGACTTTAAGCGCTCCGTTGCCGGCCATCGGCCCAATTGTGCACTGGGTAATTATGCCCGTTTCGAAAATGGCACATTAATTATGTTTATAAAATGCAAAATTACCGATTATTTATCAATATTCTTACTTGCTAGAGCTTCTATCATTTTATGTTAATTTTAGATGTTGTTACATTGTTAAATTCTAACATGCAAAAATATTGAAAATCTGCGATTTTATACTTTATTATTATGTTATTATCAAGTTAATATATAATTAGTAATATAATAAGTTATACATTATTAAGTTATACACTGAATTAATTACAATTTAACCAAACATAAATCGAACGCACCGGCACGTGTGCAGGTCCTCGGGTGCACGTAAACACACTCACGTCGCCAATCGACGCCAACTTCGTCTACGGCTCGACGGAGGCGGTGGCGCTCCGACTCCGGGCCTTCAAAGGAGGTATAGATTATTGCATTTTATTCGATTGATTTGTCGCCAGTTTTGCAATTTCATTTCCAATATACAAGATGACTTTTTAATAAAATATTTCATCTTGCTACATAATTTTATTTCGTCGCATTATTTGTTTGCTTTATGTTTTCAATATAGCAAGAATAATTTTTCTTACTAGAGTGACATATTCTATTATGGTTTGTAATAAGAATTTTAAGTCCCGGGAGAAAATTTTGTAGAATGTATTATTAATTTAAAATAGCTTATAAAATGTACTTTTATAATTTTGAAATATAATACAGATTGAAAAGTTATTTTATTCAGTTTTAAATTTTCAGTTATTCAGTTTCAATTTATTCAGTTAAAATTTTTTATATTTAACTTTTAGTATTTTTAAAATATGACATAATTTGAGCTTGATATTGCACATAAAGTAAAACTAAAAATTAAACTATAAATTTTAATTCAAAAACTTTTAATGGATTCGTAAAATAAACCTTTTCAATTTATTTTACTAAAATTAACAAGAGAATGTTAGAAAATATTGCATGATAAGAAAAGACTATTTTAAAAATTATATATATTAATAAAATAGTTAACTAATTAGTAACTAACTAAAATATAGAACATAATAAATTTGCAAGATAAATAAGTGTACTTACTGTAAATTACTGTACTTAATAAAAGTATTGCAAAATTATAATATAATTTAAAATATGTACTTGATAAATGCGAAAGGAGATAACTAAATAGCATAACAAATCGCACGACAGGTTTGATGCGGACGTGGGACCGCTTCCACGAGTACGGCCTGAAGCCGCTGCTGCCGCCGGAGAAGGAGAACCCGGAGCTGGACTGCACGGGTCGGCCGCGGCATCTGTTCTGCTTCATCGCCGGCGACATCCGCGTCAACGAACAGATCCATCTGACGGTTCTGCACACGTTCTACGTGCGCGACCACAACCGCATGGCGCGCGAGTTGGGCCGAATCAACCCGCACTGGGACGACGAGCGCATCTACCAGGAGACCCGGCACATCATGGCCGCGTCCGTCCAGCACATTACCCTCAATGAGTTCCTGCCGCTGGTAGTCGGCGAAGAGCTCGTCCATCGCTACAACCTGACGGAGGAGAAGGAATACGACTACTGGAACGGCTACGACCCGAACATACATACGGCGCCGTCGCAGGCCTTCACGACCGCCGCCTTCCGCTTCGGACATACGTTCATTCAGGGTATGTGACGGACGAGTGAATAGTAATAAATAGAAAATCTAATTCTTGCCCCAAAGTAGTCTACTAACAGGTTACTTTTTTACTAATTTATATTTGATTAAACTTTAAGTTGGAATTATAAGTTATTAATATCTAATCTTATGTGTAAAATTCTTAACTTTTAATAAAACAATTGATAAACTCATTGTAATGTTTAGAATTATAAATATTAATAAATTTGATATACTATACAATGTGTTTATCAACTATTTTATTAAAAGTTGAGAACTTTACAAACATTATTATTAAATACTATTATAATTCAAATTGAAAGTTTAAACAAATATATAATAGTAAAATTAACCTGATAGTAAACTGATTTGGGGCGAGAATTAGATTTTTTAGTTATAAGTTATATTAGCTTTATATTAAATTATACTAAAAATTATATTAATTTATATTTAAAACTATACAGTATTTGTTCATATTAAAATATATTTTTTTTAAATTTAAAAATATATTACATGGCAATGACATTTTTAAAAATGCTTTTTAAATAACTTTTATATTTGATAAAATGTTTTTACTTTTTATTATAAAATATATTTAGTTTTTTAATAACACAAAAAAATATTCTGAGTTTTTATTGAATAAATATATTTTTCGTCAATTGCTTAACAAAACTATTGATTCTATCGCTGGAATGCACTGAAGGAATGGTACGACGATATAACAAATTCCACGAATACCTGGGCGAACACAAGCTGCGCGACCTGCTGCGCCAGCCGTTCATCGTGTACGAGCCGGGAAAGCTGGACGAGCTGGCGCTGGGCCTCATCAACACGCCGGCGCAGGTGTACGACCCGTTCATCACGCAGGAGGTGTCCGGCCACCTGTTCCAGGAGGTGAACGCGCACGTGGGCATGGACCTGCCGGCGATCAACCTGGCGCGCGGCCGCGAGCAGGGCGTGCCCGGCTACAACATCTACCGCGAGTGGTGCGGTCTGCCGCGCGCCGAGTCGTTCGAGGACCTGGAGCCGTGGCTGAACAACCGGACGGCCTACCACTACTCGAAGCTGTACGCACACCCGGACGACATCGACCTGTGGTCGGGCGGCATTTCCGAGCGCCGGCTGCCCGGCGCGATGATCGGCCCGACGTTCGCCTGCATAGTGGCGCGCAATTTCGCGAACATCCGTCGCGGCGACCGCTTCTGGTTTGAGAACTCCGGCTTCCCGTCGGCCTTCACGCCCGACCAGCTCTACCAGATCCGGAAGGCGACTCAGGCGCGCATTATTTGTGATAACGGCGACAACATTCCCACCATTCAGATGTGGGTGCTGCGCCAGGCGCACCCGATGTTGTGAGTCAAATGCCAGTCATGTTTACACAGTACATTTTTATATTTAATAACATTATTACAAATAATTTATTAGCTATTAATGCGAATTATTTATGCATTGCTTTTGCTATAAATAAATAATTTTCTATATTTTTATGTTTTTGTATATTAATATATATTAGTTCTTAATGTATAAATAAATGTACTGTATAATATTGTTACATGTATATTGTTACATAGATTGCAGCTATTTTATAATTTATCAAGTGTATTTTTTATATGCCAATATTTAGTATAGTTGAGCTAGCTTAATATTGTTTTATCCGTTATGTTGTTTTTGCAATCAATTAAGTATTTATTTATTTTTATTTTATTTTTTATTGATTTTGTTTTTTATTTTGCAGTAATCCGAGAGTCAGATGCGAAGACCTGCCGTACATTAATCTGAAGTACTGGCAGGAGGACCCCCTCAACGGGGGCTATAATTTTAAGAAATAAAATCCAAAAATGAGCTTTTTAATTATTATTTAAATGTATTTTTTAATATTTAACTAACTATTGCTTTAATTATTGTAAATGCAAAATGTTTTTTGATATAAAGTATATATTTTTCTATTATTGAATATCTAATAAATTCAATTAAATTGTTTAAAAATAAAATTGAAATTTTTATTTTGTGTTTAAATTTATTTAATTTATGTCTTTTCTAATCTATATTAATTTTTAATTGAATGTTTTTACTAATTTCACATGCTTACTAATTTTTAATGAATTAGGCTATTTGAAGCTACAGTAAAATTATGCCTAGTAAATTTTTCGTAAAGTTTGATATTGATTGATCATTAAAAACTAATTAAAAACGTTAGTTTTTAGATGAACAGATGGACTGTGCATTTTTTGCAAAAGTTGATAGGTAATGTGAAAATATAAAAATATTGAAATGACTAATTTATAAATAATTACATTGCAAAAAAAAATAATATACATATAAATGAAAATTATAATTATAATATAAATGACATTTTATGATGCTCTACTACATTATATTGTAATTTGTTAAGTAATTTTTAAAATTAATTTTATTTAATTAATTATAGCTAAAAATAATTAATTCAAAACATAATAGCAATAATAAATTAATCGAAGTTTATATTTTATTCATCTATTAATAACAAAAATGTTTTTAAAAATAAATTATACAAGGTTGGTTAGTTTTATTGGCATAAAATTTAATTTATATATATGATATTTGAATGTTTAATAGCTTGTTTTTATTAGGAAAAATCCTTCAGTGAACTTTTACAATTCTAAGAAAAAATTCATTATTAAATTTGATGATTGCTTTTATATCAGTGAAAGTGTCAATATTTGCGGAATGTGTTTGAATCGCATCCGAATGGAAGCGAGCGGTGAATGTGTGTCACAATTGTTGCCGACATTGAGCGCAGAGCAGAGTATCTGTAGTTCTGCTCCTCTTTCCACTCAATTCTATTAAAGTGTAGGTGTGATGCGAATGAGAATGAGAATGGTGATTTTTTCTATACTGCTTCTGTGTCATATACTGTACATCTTTGTAAATATAGAGCAAACGTTTATTCATTAAACGGGATTTTCAATTTATTTTCTAAATATACATTCCAGCATTAGTTGTAGAGTGGTGCAGCTTAATTTGCGATAAATTTAAGATTTAAATAATTTATGCATTACAGTTTTTATTATTAAAATTTTAATCTAGTATAAAATAAGATTAATATTAAAATTTTTATTGTATTGTAGATATATCATTTTAATAGTTATGTAACATTTTTTGAAAAATATCAAAATAGATTTATTTAATGATAAGTTATTAAATCCATGGTAACTACGGCATTAAGTTTTAAGCATATATATTTATTACTATAATTATTAATAACATAAAAATAATTTATTATAAATGTCTAAAACAATTGTTAATAATTCCTAACATATTCTAGAAATAAAATTTTAAATTGAATAAATTATACAATTTTATCTATTACGTTTAATAAAATTTATATATAATTAATTTTATATTTTATCAATGCTAGAAAGACAACGGATTTATTATATTAACAAGAACTTTAAAAGAATTTTATAATCTATTTTAACATTTTAATATAAGTTAGTTAGAATGCAAAGATATGAAATGATTGGCAAATAAATTGATGAAGATAAGCATGCTACATGAGTTGTGGGCGTATATGGCCTTCTCAGATTCTTTTGAATCTTCTTACAATAGGAATTCTATTATAAAATAGTACATATCATATTTGCTTTGAAAATAACATTGTTATTATATTGTTATTTCAATTATGATTGTTTATATTTTTTTATACAAAATTACCATTTTAATGTTATTAAAGCAATTATAAAATTATGTCTTTATTATCAAATTATTAATTATATTTATTACAGTAGTTATTTACTAATAGTTATTGATTAATGGTTACTTTATGCAGTATTCAGTGTATTTTTAATACTTTAATTTATTAGTTGTACAAAATAATTATTATTTAATCAACCAGCATAATTTAAACATCAAACTTGATATAATAACCTAAATTTGCAATAATTAATAAAGTTTGAGTAGTATTTTTGCAAGGGCAACTTAATTTATGTCTAGTTAAATTTATTATCCAAATAAAACATAGCTGGTTTTATAAATAATTTTGTTAAGATTATTTCATAAATATCTGTACAATACTAAATACAAAAATACAAATATATTGTAATTTCATTGCAAATTCCTTATTATAACAAAATAATTTTTTAAGTCAGCATGTAAGTTACTGAAAAATTCTTTTAAAAGTATTTTTGTTAAATAATATGTATCTTACTTTTACTTATTTATTTTTAAGTGTAATTTTATTTTCTAACATGTTAACATTATTGCATTAGCAAGTAATTAAAAATAAATTAAACTAGCAAATCAATTCTAATAAATTCTTTTGCATAATGTTCTCTTGAGTTAAAGTTTTAAAAAATGCTCTGATTAGTTTTTGCTCAACTCTAAGTTTGTCATTCCACTTTCCAATTACGCTAATACAAATTGCACACCTAACAAGGTAATATTTTTACAAAGAATTACTTATTACATTATCACAAATATATTATGTAATTTATATGTTTGGCGTGGTGCAATCGCACAGGGAATTAATTCACCGACTTACATTTATTCAAAAAAGCAACAGTATTAATTGCAAATGTGTGTCTAAATATTTATACTTGATAACTTGATAGCAGAAGTAGGCTGAGCTTTTTTAACCGAGTGACGTCTGCACCGCAGCGGCAAACAGTCGTAATTTCTAATCGAAATGTCAATATATATTTAATCATATCATATGATATCTCATATAGGGTTTTGGGCATTAGTATAAGATAGTAGTCCACCAGTCAATCAGTTGGTGAGTAGCGCCGGCAGTGCAGATGAAGAGGCATTCAATCTGCGGACTGCGAGCAGAAATCAAGACATTGATTATTTCACTTCAATATTGTTTTGGGATTTTGCTTCTCAACCACCTCTTCATACATCGATACGCAGTATACTGTATACAGAGTATGTGTTTCACAATCTCATTACAACTCATATAAACTTTACATACAGTGCTGACAGTCGTCTAGAAATATACATACAGTATATACTCATTGTCTTGTCGTTACATCACGTTGACTTCTCAAATTATTCTTGCTAATTAAATCGAGATTTGATTACTCACGTCTTATCGTCTTATCTGCTCTCTGTCTCTCTCTCTCTCTCTCTCTCTCTCTCTCTCTCTCTCTCCCCACTCACGGCTCACTCGTCTAGTTTTGATTAGAGTCTAAGATATTATTTGATATAATGTATAAATAGATACAATTGGTATGACATTGAGCCCACAATTCCAATTCTTTTGTTTTAAAATAAAAGTCTGTTGAACCTCTAATTTTAATGCGTTTGGATAAATCTTACGAATTTCTTAACTTAAACTTTTTAGCAAGCTTAAGTCATTACGTCTGCTCAATTATCCTGCAATGATTTAAGCCGATATTTGTTTGCAATTTATTGCTTTTAACTTAACTTATTTCTCTTTTATCTAAATTACCCAATAATCATGCTTATTTTCTTATTTGACGAGTTTACACAAATTGTTCAATTATTTTTGTTTTAGTGTTTTGCGTGAATCAATTTGCACATGCTATTTCCCAATACTTACTTTCATTAGTAAATTAATAAGTTTTTAGCATAAAGTGACATTTGAAAATTAATTTATTATAAATTTTTAATATAATAGTTTTAGGCAACAGGCTTAAACTAGAAATGTGATTTAACTTATTTGACAAGAATTTACTCACTTATCCGTTTAAATCTGTAATAAGAAATACTATTTTTTATATTTCGTCATTTTATGAATGCATTGATAAAAATTATTTTTATTATAAATATATTTTTAAATGTCAAACATTTTGCAAATTCTTGTAAAAATAATCTAAGAAAAATATTCTTTTCATATAAGCATGTATCTTATAAACTCGTAATTGTGTTTCCGGCTCTGAATCAAACATGTCACTGCATTTACTAATCTCTTTTCATTTGTAACATTATATTAGCAAATATATAAAAATTAATTTTAATGTCAAAACTGTCAGCAATTTGATAATAGCTAATGTCGTGATTTTTTCTAATGTTAATTTATTTCTCATCTTGAAAAGGTCATGCTATTTTGAGCTAAACTTAGTAATTTTCGAATTACAATAATATTGCAAAATTTTTAATACCTATCATTAACTTATTAGAAATTGCATTATTATACTATATTATATTTATTGGATTTTACAAATATAAATTATTGTACAATGTATTATTGTACAACCTAAACTGTATTTTGTAAATGTTTAATTTTAAATATTATTGTTAGATACACTCAGTTTTTACTACAGAAGTTGCAAGTTGTAAAAAATAATCAAGAATTATTCAAAATGGTTTTAAAGAACTCTTTTTGTAAAATTTCTTTTAAACTGTCAATTTTTCTGGCTATGGATATAAAATAATACTTGTTACATACAAATAATTAATATCTTTTAGACAGCTTAATATTTACCATCAATTTATTAGAAAAATTATATGTACTATTCTGTACATATAAATACACTTAGCGTTCTTATCTTTGTAAAATGTTTAATTCAACAGTGTAAAATTACACGTAATATTTCTAATTTTACACAGATTACTGAGATTTATATATGTCTTACAAAATGATGTAAAATAAAACTAATAAAATTAAAATAATTTTACATTTGTAGAAATACATAGTGGTTTAATCTGTAAAATTATAAAGAACAATTAATTAATTAAAGATTTAAAGAGCAAATAAATATACAAACTAAATTAAATATTAAAATAATAAACATAAATATAATTATAGAAACTTTCTTTAGTATATTTAATTTATTTAAAACTGTAATAATTTAATTATCTTATTAATTTTATTTCTAAACTTAATTGACAAATTAATAATGATTAGACCCATATTTGTATATTTATAATGGTAACAAATGAATTAATTAAAAAATAATTTTAATAATTATAGTTATTTAGGCATTTTTCAATTTTACATCAATTTTTGTGATTTTACAAACTTACATGTAATTTTACAATTTTACGTAAAATAACGAACGCTAAATACACTATATTATCAAATACATTGAAACACATGCCTAAGCTTACTATTTCAAAATATAAAATTGTTGGCTAGACAGTAAACTACATTCTATTTTAAATCTTTAAATACCAAATATACATATTTATAAGCTAAGTGTAAATAAATATGCATTGTATATAAAATATATTAATCATTATTTTTAATTATTCTCAATTCAAAGGAATTTGTTTAGACTCCGTTCGTTAGATTCAATTATTTTGATTGCATTTCGTTCCAATTAATTCAATTATTTTGCCATGTTAATTAAATGTTACGCTGCTCATTAAGGTGAAAGAGAGGGTGGAGAGAGGAGGGAGGGAGGGAGAGAGAGAGAGAGAGAGAGAGAGAGAGAGAGAGAGAGAGAGAGAGAGGCAGCTTAAACGCATACGTCAAGACAATAAACAGCCTTGTTAGTTTCTAAATATAAATTTTATTTTACAATAGTTGTAAACAATCTAGTTAAAATTTGGATTAAAATATTTTGTTTATTAGAAATAACAAATAATAAAATATTTTAATTAATATAAATTAGCGTGATTGTTTGCACTATTTGTCATATAGAAGATTTATTATTTGAACATATATATTCAATAACATATTATGATAAATTGTTGCAAGAATAAAATTTGAATAGAATCTATTATATTCTAAACATGTGAGTTAAAATTGCAAATGTAAAATTTATTATGGTTAGAGTTTAAACTGGTTAAAAAGACTATTTCGTGTGCTTCTAATTTTTTTTAAACATTGTGCTTTAACTTTATATACTAGTTTTCCCGAGCATTATGTAGCATGCTCAATCATTTAAACGATATTTATCTGGCATTTAATTCTGGTTATTGCAAACTCAAATTCAACTATTATTTTAGAAAATTTATACAAATTTATACAGTATAAAAAGTAAATTTATTTTTATCTATAAACTGGAGAAATGTTTGAACGAAAGATAAATAAAATTTATTCTATTTTTTGCTAAAAGTTTTGTTTCAAAGAAGTATTAAATAAACAGAAGAATATTAAGTGTATTGTTGTTTGTAATAAATCAACAAACAGTGCAATTTAATCAATTCTGGATAAATTTGCGCATATTTTTGACTGATATAACAAATTGAATTAAATTGCATTGCATAATAAAATATTAAATTGTATAAAGTATAAATTAATCATTGGCAAATAAACAAATTGATATTTTAAAAAAATTAAACAAGATATTGGTTACAGTAAACTGAAATTAGTTTTAGTTTTAAAATGAATTAAATGTATAAATTACATAGATAAATTTATATTAGAGCCCAGTTGAGTAATGTTTGCTAAATGTATAAAATAGCAAATATATGCACAATAAATAATGTAAAATTGCGCAGAACAAATTCGCATTTACTTGATCAATTTAAAATAATTTTTCACGTTTAATGTCTCGCAACTAATTTAAGCATGCAATAAAGTAGTCTAGTCTATCTTACTGTATATTAATTTAAACTGTGCAATCTGGCGCCGTTATGTTTAAGTTTATGCTCTAGTTTATTTGAATAATGTATTTTAGCAAGCATCAAACTTATATTTCAGTTGTTTACTGAATGTTTTTGAGCCTGGTTGTTATTGTGCCCAGTATAAAATAGCATCAATAGAATAGGTGAATAGAATAAACTAATTTCTCGTTTGCAACGTCTCATTCTTGTCGAATAAAAAGATGCTTTTCATTCGCTTTACATTACGAAATGAAATATAAATTAATTAATTGATTGAGTTTATTTTGCTCTCTACACTGTGCAAATTGACCTTCTTGGAATCTTTTCAAAATATAAAGAGATAAATACAAAAGAAAAAAGAATCTTGTTTATTATTTTGTTCGTATCGAATGAAACGTCTTTATTCATTACGAACTTTAGAGTTAACCTCAGCTTCTGCTGAATGCCATGAGAATTCATAACTACCATGGAGATATTTCGCCAATTTTCGGTTCTAGCATTCGTTATTTTTAATTAAACTTGTTTTTGCAAAAAATATATATCAAACAACAACATGAAGTTTATTTTTAATTTATTTGAAAATTAATTTTAAGCAGCATTTTTATATTTTGAATATTTCAAATATTTTTTTTATTTTTTTGAATTAATTTATTTAGTTAAATTTTTCTGCTTTAAAATACTAAATATGTTTTTTTGGTAGATGTAAATTATACTTGATACATTACTAAACTAATCAGTAGTTCAAGTACCTTGGTATAAATTATTGTATCTTGATTTATTTATTATATTATTTATGTTGTATTATACTTAAGTATTTATAAAATTATTTATAAAATTAATTTATATTTTTTGCAACTATGTCTGTATATGTATCATGGCAAAAAAAAACAAATATATTATAAATATAAATTAATATTGGGCTAATTTTGCAAACTACTCGTCTCAATAGTGTTATTTTGGCTTATAGTGTACAGATAAAATTTGGTGATTAATATTATTTAAATATTTACGTAGAAAACAAAATTCGTTATTGTATCATAATAAAATACACACATTTAAGCAAATATTATAAGTATAAAAAACTATATTGTTACATTTTTTATGTCTACCAATATTTATCTAATAATATAAAATCTAATATTTGCAACATGCAGCATTTACTGGCAGACAATATTTTTTGTTGCAGTGATTTGCGGCTAATTCACCGAAAACTATTGCCACAAGAAAAAGGAAAAAAGCAAATATATATATAAATACGTAAAAACTAGATTGGCACATCTAAGAAATTATGATACAGTATATAGGTATATAAATTTAGCAATAAGAAACAAACTGTGTAGTATGTTGACGCAAATTGGACGATTACAATAAGCTCTCGGATTTTGCATTTCACAATTGCATTGACGTTGTTTTCTATAAATTTACACTGTACTATCATATTTCTCAATTATCAAATTATTTGCTTGACAATTTTATTGCCTATTAAGATTTACATTGTTATATTTGCAATTATTTTCCAAATATTTTATAATTATTTTTATTTAAGCGCTTTTATCTATTATGTAATGCTTAATTGTAACATTAAGTTTTATCAAGCGCATTATATTCTAATTAATTTTAATTTGCAATATATTTATTTAATACTATCTTGATAAGCACATAATTAATGACAGATTTATTAATAAATAAATTTATAAAAATGATTATAATTAATTTATTTAATAATAATAAGAAGATTATTAAATTTAAATAAATTATTATAGTTATAAAACTCACACTTAAAAGTAATTTGATTAAGTATTGGCAATTAATATAAAATTTCTATATAGTTGCATAATATTAGTGAGATAAATGTGGTAAGATCATTTTTCATTTCTTATCGGTAAAATAAAATTATTTTTGTTCAAAAAAAATTATCGTTAAATTTAAACATTATATTATACTTGATAAATGCATATAATGATAATCTACAGTTAATAAATTATTTATTTAAACTTTATTATTACTGTAACTTATTAATAAAGACAAAAAATTAAAATGCCGATTTAATTGGCACAAAATTGTTTGACATTATAAATAGCTAAGTATTGAGAAGCCCTAAAATGTCTATGATTAAGTCAACGTACAATGTTGATTTATATAAAAATAAATTCTCCGTTTGATTGCTTTAGATTCAGATAAATAAATTAAAACGTGCTGCTTTTTTAATTAAATTGTATTTACATTTGTAAGTATTTAATTTGTTGCAATTGTAAATATTTAATCGGATCTAAATGCTTTACGATATAAAAATAGCTCGTGACATTTTGGCGAGCAATTTTTTCAACTCTAATAATATAACAATATAATTAAAAATTTTTATATATAAATAAAATTATTTGATAAATTATTAATATTTTGATAATTTTACTTTGTTTAATTATAAAATATAATTTTCTATAATTTATATGTTTTATAAAGTACTAATAACTTAATGTTGTTTATATTTGACTCAGCATAATTTAATTTGTAAATGCGCAATTTGTAATTATTTACATTTCCGTAATCCATATAATTATTTAATTAAAACTATTTTTCTTGATTAAACCGTTTAATTATTTAGTGTGCAAGCTAATTTATTTGTTCACGTTTAATTATTTAGCCAACAATTATTAAATGCTTTCTAAAAATATCCTGGTATAATTGGTTTACAAAATCGTATTTATTAAGACAAAGGTTAATTATAAACCATTTGTTGAAGCAAAAATATACAATGTGAAAATAATTTATTATAATCACACTTTTACTTATGCATTATTCAAACAATTACAAAATAGCTAAGCAAAAATAAATTGGAATATCGTTTTCATACAGTACATATTGTTCTCGAAATTTAATTAAAGTATATTGTATATTGTTATTTGAGTAAATATTAATTTATAAAAAAAAAATAATTCAATTATAAAAAAATATTTAAATAAGTTTTATTGTAAAAAATTCTTGAGATAACTACTTGATATTTCAAAGACGAATGAAATAGATGAATGAATATATTACGAAATATCTCGCAGATTTATTTCAAATATTAAATTGTACAGTTTATTTATATATCTCTTGCTTTTACTTACCGTTTCTATTGATGGAGTCATACAATACCTAACAATACAATAGAAAATAGGTTTTTATATAAGAATTTTTGTATAACTTGTTGTGTAGTATATGAGACAAAGATATACAGTATAATACAGTGTACAGTATATTGTACTATTTTTGCACTGTACAATACATTTTTTCAATACCAACCTAATATGAATATACAGTATATTTTTATATTGATACCAGCAGACAGATTACACAGTAGTAAAACTATGAGAATATACAGAATATTTTGTTCAAAGCGTTATATTTCGTTTAATACAAAACGTTCTATATAAATTTAGAGACAGAGACGGATACTCCAATATAAACTGTTTATTAAAAAACAAAAGATTATTGTACTGTACATGGCTAGAATAATCAAATGTGACAAGAATGTTTATTGCAAATATAAATTCTATTTATTTTTTAAATACAATAGTAATACATGTGTTCTTGCTCGACTTACCTAACCTGCAGCATGATAAAATTTATTAATGTTCATAAATTGCTTAAATCATTGTTAAATTGCAATAGCAAACTTTTGTTTTATTCTTTTTGTACTTTCATTTTTTATGTGTCTGTGTTAAACTTTTTCTTTTGTTACATTGTACACTTGGATTTTAACAAAATAACTGTCTTAAATAAAAGAAGTTTTTTTTGTAAACTGTAGTAAATTTTTTATTTGTTATTTGTTGTATGTGAAACTTTTGCTTTTATATATAATTTTTTTATTTTAAAAATATATCACAAAAGATTGTTTCCGTCTTGATAAAGTAACTTAATACTTTATAACACTTTATAACTATTTAACCTTTATACAACCGATTTATTCTTCTCTCACACCCATACTTGTTTAATTAAAAATATTTGTATTTTCATTATTAATAAACTTAATTATATAAAGATTAGTGAGTAAAAATTTCAAAGAACATTTGCCAAATAAGTCTGTCTTTAAAATAAAACTGATTTTCAATTCATCTAAAACTCAAATGAGTTTTTGGTATAACATTTTTGTTAAAGCAAAGAATTATCACAAAATAAAACATAACAAGCAAAATGCAAAAATCTAATTAATTGATCTTAAATATATTTGGTAGTCATAAACAAACTAAGCCTTTCGAATTAATTCAAAATATTCCATTGTAAAAATTCAAAGTAAAAGTTTGTTTGAAATTAATAATCAGCATGCACATAACTTACAAGTTTGATTTTTAAGCAATCTGAATTTTCGCTCAAATTGGATGCCGCGGCGCATGTATGCCATCGGATCGACGCCTAGCAAGCGTTTGGCACACATTCAGCGTTTGGAACATTACTACTACTCCACTCACCGCTCACTCAATGCACTTCTCCTCTCATCTCAATCACTCCCAATAAGCCAGCGCTTCAAGTGCACTGTACAGTAATTCTAACAAGTTCACTTTATAACTAACCTAACGTTATTGAAATTTACATTTTCAAACGTGCTTGTTCTATATTGGAAATATATTAAATTAAATACGCTTGCTAAAAGTATATCTAAATTACTTATCGATTATTGCTTCTGGGTATTAATTTAAATTCAAACTATTTTATAATACTTATATCAAATATATTTTAAAACTATATTTCAATTTATTTCAATAATAAACTCAATTTTAATATATAATGTTATTATATATAAAGACTTCCACAGTGCAAAAAATAAAAAGAAACTTGTATAAACTGCGAAATATACTACAATGTAATAAGTGCGGTATAAATCTACAAATGTCATATAAGTGTGCAAGCTACTATAATGATATTAATTGCTACCAAGAAAGATTAATTTAATCATTTATAAGTTTGTGGCAAGATAATTGCGAAAACAAAATCAACTATATAAACAAGTACTACAAATATATACAATCAATTCTTATATAATTGTATACTGTATACACTGTGCAAAAATACAGTACACAAAAATCGAGCAGTGTGAAAGTGAGCGAAAATGAACAGTTCGGACGCAATCACGATCGCCGACGAGGAGCTGCTGCAGAGCCTGTGGGAAGAGTTCCGGAACTACAGTTCGCTGAAGGAACTGGACAGGCACATTCGGCAGCAGAACGTGACGAAGAACATGGTGATCATAATCCTCTACTCGCTCATCTTCATCATATCGATCCTGGGCAATTCGCTCGTGTGCTACGTCATATTCAGCAAACGGCAGATGCGAACGGTGACCAACTACTACATCGCGAACCTCAGTTTCTCCGACCTCCTCATGACGCTCATCAACATCCCGTTCAACACGGCCCGGCTCCTTTTGGACGACTGGCCATTCGGCGAGCTGCTCTGCAAATGCGTTCCCTTTGTCCAGGCCTGTTCGGTGTAAGTTTGCCTAGTTTATTTCCAATACAGTATAACATCTAGACTCTAGATTGTAGTATTATCTATCTAAAATTATTCTCCACGTTTAAACGGTTTTAAACGCTTATATAACTTAGTTTATTTATTTCATAGTAATGTATTTTTGGTAATTATAAGTTATTAATAGTATTGATAAGTAATTATTTTTTAATTAACCTATTTTTTTTTATTGTTCCAATTCAATTTGAGGTAAAAACGTTACATTGCAGTTTTCAATTAAACAGTTTACTGCATAACATATCGATCTTAAATTGCCTTGGCACCATAAATAGAGTTTTAATTAAAGAATGATTTAAGATACTGCTAAATTTTGTAGCCGTACAAATAATTTGATACTTTGAAAAACACTCAACATATACTACCTTATTTTTAGATTAAATATATAAGATTGAAAAATTATACTGTAATTGATTTAGCATGCAAGTTTATGCAAATCTGATTTATGTTATGCAAAGTGGCTGTATGTTTGTTTGTGTTTGTTGCATAATTTTTTTATTAGATAGTGGCAATTATGGCTATAAATAAATATTTGCTAATATAATGTATGACTATTTGTGTATTTTGTATAAAAAGTAGATTTTGTTATTTTATTTTGTACAGTATAACAGAGTTCAGTATAAAAAATATAGCATTAAGAATATTTTTTTTTGTTTTTATAAATATAATTCAAATATTTTTCTCGGTTTGTGGTCATGATAATATGCACACAAGTCAGCATTCAACAATAAATAATATACTGTACTGTATACTGTATATACACAAAAATTTAATAATGTTACGTGCTAACATTATTGTATATTTTCAGGCTATAATATGACTAGAATACTTTTTCTCTTATATACGATAGTACATATTCAGAAATTTTGCATATTAAAATTTATTTGCTTAATGCCAATATTCTTTATCCAAATTAAAAATTTTATTATATGCATATTTGTTTTATATAGATTTATTTTTTTAAAATAAGCTTGTTTATTTTATGAAATTATATTAGTTTGGTGCTAATGAATTCAATTTAACTACTAGATTAATAAAAAGAATTTAATAAATAAAATAAACAATTAAATTCTTTTTAACTAAATTAAGCTATTTAAATTAAGCTTGTTTTACTTTTATGTTTAGTGGTTAATATTTATTAAAATTGCGTAATGTTTAATTTATTTAAATTCTTACAAGCATTTATAATTGCAATAACGGATATATATTATAAATATTTATATTTTAGAAAAATTCCAGCATTTAATTAAATTATACATTATAATTTAATATATTTTTGCAAATTACATTTACACTTAATAAAATTAAACATTAAATTAACAACAATAAAAATTAATGTTTTACAGTTATAGTAATGATATTTCTAATATTAAAATATTGTTTTATAAAATTAAATTTTTGAATATAATTTAATGTAAACTGTATACTTATAAACTATATTTTATAGACAACTAAATTTTACTATACATAAACTTTAATATAAAAAAATAAAATTAACTTTATCATTCAATAATAAATAGTTTGACAAGTTTCAATTTTAGATTAAATTTTCTCAATTCAAAATTTCAAACAAGCGTATTGTAATCCATAATCTATTAATACATTATGCTTGGCAAATAAATATTTTACAATTTTCAAAAAATAAAACATTGCAAATATAACCTAAACATAATTATATTGAAATTCTTACATTACTCAATATTGTGCAGTTTTATTTAATATATTTTTTGCAAAATTAATTATATTTTTATTTTTTATGTTTTATCTTAAATATTTTCTCAAAATTACAATGCCTTGTTAAATGTTTGAGTAAATATTGAACTATAATTATTTCAGATATTTTTAAACAAGTTATTTATGAATATAGTATTCAATGGTTTATGTTTTTAACAAAATATTATTTTTATAAAGATAAAGTTTACATGAATATTTTAGTCTATGAATAGCAACAGGTTTATATACATATGATTGGATTTATACTGTAATTTTATGAACGATGTTTTTGCTAAAACTGTATTAAAAAGTATTTTTAAATATTACGCAAAATATAAATACATTTAACCTTTTTATTCTAATATTCTTTATTTCAAAATTTTATCCTGATAACTCACGATATAATCTTACTGTTGACAAATAAATTTTGCAGCTTAAAGATATTTACAAAAACATTTTAGATTGTTTCATGGTAAAAAAGTTTTGATGAACTGCAAAAAATAAGCCAGAACGTTTTTATGTCTTTAGGAATTACATTGAATGTTAACTTCTTGTTGACTTAAATGATGTTTGACTTATTATTTCGCTTTGAAAAATGTATTGTATATGTATACAGTATAAAAGTATACAGCATAAAAGTATAAATCCGATGCCCGAATACAAACGAGCGATATCTGATTTATAAAAATTTATACATGTACAATCGGCAGATGCTACTATATTTTTTCATAAATAATAAATGTACAGTACAAACATAAAAAGAATACTTGAAACTTAAAGATCATGATAAAATCGCAAGCAGTTTGAGATAAGATTTTTTTTTTATTATAAATAAAATCGATTTTTTTATCAAGCTTATTTATTTTAACTGCTCAATAAAGTCTGATTTTTATTGTCAATAATTTACGCGAAAATTGCAAAACGTACTAAACATTTGATGGAAAGGCACAAAAAATCAAACTGCACATTGAGAAGCAACGAATCAAATATTAAATAGCATGCTCTTATTTTGAATCAAGTCCCTATTAATTTCAGTTTCGGATTACTCTATTTTCTTGATTTCAAAAGACCATTGTACATTTAATATCTGGAGCCAATTATATGCTGTACAGTATTTCAATTACAATTCGATGCTAGCAAATATTTTTTCTAAGTCAACTTTTATTGCCATGCTATTATTTCGTAAGAAATAAACAGTACATTCTTTGAGGGATTAATTTTCTTATTCTTATGTTTTTCTAATAATTTTATTTTTTATTGCAAAAAATGTTTTTAATTTTTTGTTATTACTTCAAAAAAATGTTTTTACAAGCCAATTAAAATTTGACATGCTTGTCAAAACATTTATCTTGTTTATCTAGTGTTACTTAAAGTTTCAACATGACAAAATATAATATGATATACTTGTTTCGCAAACTTTTGTCCGTTAAATTGTTTTTTAAAATATTGATATACTATTTCAGTTGATTAGTTGAAAATAAATACAACGTACAAATATTAACGTAAGAATAAGAACTTGGATTTAAAAAGACAATAAAACGAACAAAAAATGTATCATGATAAATTTTGATAGCGTGTCTTATTTCGAACGCCACGCTATAACTTATGTCTGGCATTTTAAAGCACATATTTTATCGACAAATTGAAATCAATTATAGGCATCAAAGCCGGTATCGCTCACAAAAAAGTATCATGCTCAAATATATATAAAAATATCTATATATAAAAATCTAGATCCGCCTGCAGTTGATATAAAAAATTCACTGGCTATGTGTTTTTTACACAGTTATAATATCTCCAATACTCGAGAAAAAAGTCGATTTATTTATTCGATATTCTCTACGGAATACCGAATGCCATATGAATCGCGAAATCATAAGCAATACACTTCACGCGTATACAGTATAAATTGAATATTTAATAAAAATTTATCCCACTCCTTGCTAACCGGGAAACAAAAAAACAATCTGATTAAGTACCTGGATATAAAATGTCTGCAGCAGGATATAATATATAAATCTATATTTAAAAATTGAACATTGAGACATTGCTAAAAGCAAGTTGTCTTGATGCATAAAAGCAATGTTGTCATGCTACAAAGATAAATATTAATAAGTATTTGACAATCACAGAACAAAAGATTATATCTTAACAAATATTTAAGCTTGTTGGAGCTTTTGCTGCTTGTTATTATTGTTATAATTTAACATAATAGCTAATGATAGATTCTAGAAAACGCAAATATTTATTTTAAAAATGCAATTATTTTAAATTTTTATAATCATAGTTTTAAAACAAATGTCTTGTTTATTTTATTTTATTTTTTATTTGCCATGTTTTATTATTCGTATAGCTTAAAATAGTAATAGCGCTTGATTTATATAATCAAGCGTGTTATTTTTGCTAAACATAACAGCAAAGTAATTGCAGTTGTAGCAAGCGCAAATATTAAACTAGTTGAATCTTAGCTAGTGTAAACTAATTAATGCTGTATAAAATAGTATTAATACAACGTATATAAATGAACTAAAATGATCTGTATGACTGCACCGGTAGGTACGTGTCGACGCTGACGATGTGCGTGATCGGACTGGACCGGCACCAGGCGATCATCTACCCGTTCGGGCGCCGGCTGTCGGACGTACTGCCGATCAAGGTGATCATCCCGCTCATGTGGCTGGTGGCCGGGCTGTTCTCGATGCCGCACGCCTACTTCAACGAACTGGTCACGATCGTCGTCTTCCACCCGCTGGTCCGGTGCCGGATGGAGTTCCCCGAACCGCAGCACGTCTACCGAAAGCTGCTGACGGTGCTCACGTTCAGCTCGCAGTACCTGATGCCGCTGTCCGTCGCCACCGTCTCCTACTGCAAGATCGCGCTCCACATCCACCGGCGGGGGATCGTCGGCAACATCACTCAACAGCAGATCGCCTACAATCTCAGGTATCGATTCACTTACGCTCGCACTCACAACACTTGCTATTTTTGCAAAATCCTCCTGGGTACTTCTTTCATTTAGATTGATGCGCTCTTTCAAATGTGCTTGCTCTTAATTATGAAATTTTCCTTTTGATTGACTTTTTTGTATATGTTGTTTTTGTTGTTTTTGCATCTGCATTTTGATGTTATTTATTTAATTATAAATAATTATTATAAGTTAATTATAATTTAATTAAAATAATAATGGAAAAGTTGATGATAAAATAAATATAGAATATAAATATAAGTATATCCATTTATTTAGATAATTTCTATTTGTATTTATAAATGATAATTTTATAAATATATTTTTTGTAGTTATTATTTTAGTACAGTACAATTATATATAGTTTAAATAAGTGTTTAAATTATATACATAAAGCTATAATTTTATAATTTATAATAAATGTATTTTTAAAAATATATTACAATATATTTATTATAATTAATATAAAAATTTATTTTTTGTTTTATTAAAATTATGAATTGATTACTAGTTTTAAATTATTAGTGTTACGGAATAAAACATACTGTATATTTACTATTAATTAAAAATATATATTGTATTGTTCAATGCTATATTTTTACATAAATGTGTGTAGGTTAAAATTTATATCTAAAATGTATACAAAACTAATTAATTTGCATTTGAAAGAATACTTTGCAATTTATGTTTGCTAAATTTCTATTTAAGAAATTAGATTATTCTTAGAAATTCTCACAGCCACCTAATATAATTAAATGTAGCAAGCTTATAACAAAATATCTACGCTTATATCTATGTAGCTATCTTTAATAATAAAATAGCAACTAAAATAAAACTATGAATTTACAATGTTAAATATAACAATGTATATATTTATGATCTATGACGTATTAAAAAAGAAATACAATTCACAATCTAAGCAGCGGAGCGCACCCACACGCAAAAATAAGAATATGAAAATGCCACAGTACACTTTCTAAATATAAAGCTTAAATTAATTTAAATTTTAAACTAAAATATTATACATTTAATATACTTTTCACTTTAAATTAGAAAATTTAATTTTTATTAAATTTGATCTGTCAACGCGAAAGATAATTATATAATTCTCTATTTTAACAAATATTTTCAATTTGGTATTCGAGACTTTGCATGTATAAAAAGCTTATTCGATTGACTTTCAAAGAATAATAGAATATGCTGCATAACAAATTTTCATATCAAATAAATTCTTTAACATTTAAGCTTTCAAAATGTTTTTTTTAAACAGAATATTTAGAAAATAATCCAAATCTAAGGAAATGATAATATAAATCTTTTTATTTTTTTGTACCATGTTGAAATTGAAATTCAAATATTTATTTCGTTGTTTTATACAGTATAAATGATTTCGCAATAAAACACTAGAATTAAAGTCGGCGTTTGAAGACACGCGAGAGAGTGGCTATTATTTTGATTACAATTGAATTGTTATAACCATGATTAATTTTCGTTAGATTTTTATCACCATGTCTTTATGTAATGTCCGTTTTGTTATATGGCTGTGTAAGTCAGGCTAATTTATATTCAACTTGTTAACCAAATACAAACGCGCTAGATTATATGTAAAAGTACAATTTATGTTGAATTAAAATTACAATGTACAATAAAATTGCAAAATTGAGATGTGCCAAGGTTAATATTTATTATGTGCTTATTCATTTTAGTAATTAATTTAATGGAATAGAATAAATATACTTAACATTTTCATTAAAAATAACAATAAAGTTAGAAGCCAAACAGGTTATTAGCATGGTAATTTATTTAAAATTTTAATTTTAATTACTAATTAAAAAAATAATTTGTAAGCCCAATTAAAGTTTAATGATTAATTATTTTTAAAACTTGTATTTTTTTTTTGAAGAAATTTGAAACAATTATAATAATTTTAAATGTTTAAATTTATACTGTGCAAATGTTTTATTTATAATGGATTGGGTACTTAATTAGAGCAAACGCTTTAGCGGCGAAACAATATTTGAAACAAACAATTCACTTAATTAAATTTGACCCTGGAGAAGCATTACGGCAGTAATTTGATTTTGTGCAGGCTTAATTTGTTTTTAAATAATTGATATTAATTAGCTATAATGGGATTTTTAATAATTATATTAAAGTTGGCTATGCTATTTTTCAACTCATTATCAATAATTAATTTCAGTTTTTGTTGTTCAAATAAGCATTAATATTTAAAAGATTTCAAAGAACTATTTAAACATTACAAAATAATCTAAATATAAAAACTATATTAAACTATTTATTAGATTTGGATTATATAACTTATTAATAATTTATTAATTTAAAAATTTATATATTTTTAGCACATATTAAATTTATTTAACTAAATAATTTCAAAATATTTATTGCAATTTTCAAGCAAAATAAATGTATTAAAATGTGTATTAATATTTATATACAGTATTTATTATATTATACTTCATTTTAAAAATTAAGATGCTACTTTTTGCAATAAGTTTATAAATATATAAATAATAAATAGATAGAATATCGGATCAAATTTATGTAAATTAAATAATATTTATTGCATATCATTATAATTATTTTTAAGAAATTCCATTTTTAATGTAACATATAAACATGTAAAGTTTTTATGTTTAATATCTCTATAAAATAGCTAACATAATATATTAGTCTTTGTATAAAAATTTCTTCAAATAAAGCAAAATCCATAAAAACCAAAAACATAATCTTATAATGTTGTTTTTTCAATAAATCTAAAATGCAAATATCTTTAATAATTTAGATGGTAATAAATATAGCTAATAATTTATATTAAGCTAAATTTAAAAATCTACATCACAAATTACATTACTGAAATAAATAAATAAAATATAAATCAACATTGATATTTCAATACTTTTAATTTTTGATATTTCAAAAATATCCACTTGGTTTAACAATTCATTAATAATTAATAGAAAATTTTCATTTACTCCATAATCAAATCTATTTTATCATGCTAATACCATTTATATAAATAATTAAATAAGCAAGCGGAATTTTCACACCCTTTTAAAAATTAATGTTTATTATTATTATTATTATTATTATTTTATTTATCTAATTATATATTCTATTCTATATTTAATAATAATATTATTTTAATATTTATTAGTAATACAAAATGTAAATAAAAGCATAAAAGTAACAATGCTAAACTAATGATAAATAAAAATAACGGCCTACAGATCGAATCGAAAAACGATCAAGATGTTGATCCTGGTGCTGGTGGTGTTCGCGATCTGCTGGTTGCCGCTAAACATGTACCACATTCTGGCGGACTTCGCGCCGGACACGTTCCGCCACAACTTCATCGCATTCATAGCCATCCACTGGTTGGCGATGTCGTCGGTTTGCTATAACCCGTTCATCTATAGCGTGAGGAACTCCTACTTCAGGCAAGGCGTGCGCAAGTTCTTCCACCTGCTCGTGTGCCGGTGCCGCGACGCCAAGGACGGCCAGTCCCGCCGCTCGCCCGAGGACTGCTCGAACACGCGGCTCACGTCACTCAACGCGTCGAAGCGCCGGCCGAAGTACTCGAGCGACGAGTCGGGCGACCCGACGCTCGTCAACGGCTCGGTTGAGCTGAATGAGTCGAAGCAGGCAAAGGACGTGAAAGCGGCGCCGGAGCAGCAGCACCAGGAGAAACAAGACCAGTCGGGCCAGGCCAACGGCCTGCAAGACGAGCAAAACCAACTGCGCCAACAGCGCCGGCCTAATGAGCACAGGCGGCGAAAACTGTTCCTTTGGTGGAAACCCCGCTGTACTGAGAAGTCGACGAAAGTCTAACCCATTTTCAGTTTCTATTTGCTATTCATTTGTTTCAATATTTGCTTTAATCATGTTTGTTTAATCACGCTAGTTTTTCTTACTCGATTGCGACAGCGTTGCGTGTTTAGTTAATTTAACAAATTGATACGGGTGCCAAAACTTGTCTTAATAATTATCCAGTTTGCTTATATTTCTACAATGTTATATGTAGTTTTATCTTTAGCTAATCGATTGGGCTTTCCATTATGTTTTAAGTTTGATAAAGTTATTAGTAAACTTCCATTAATTTTTAATGATGTATATTATTTATCAAGATTATTTATATTTCTTTATTCATTAATTATTAAATACTCTACATTATTAATGTACACATCTAAATTTGTAAATATGGTATAGAATATTGCTGCTTATTCTTGATTATAACTTATTAACTTAAAATATTTTAGAATCAATATTATTAATATTTATTGTAATATAAAGGTTAAACATAAAAATCTGTAAACTAATTATATTGTACATAAATAATCATAATAAAATTTACTTTTTTACACATATTGATATCTTTGATTTTTGTTAAATTTACATAACTAATAAACAGCTAACACAAAAAATACACTTGTTTACTTTAAAATTTTATAATGTCATAAATATATTTATTTTTCAATTAGACTTAAACTATGTTTAGGTTTTGTGAATTTTAATTTAAATGTTAATGATAATGTAATATTAATTATACAGAATATTTTGTAATTTGTAAATTATAACTAAAATTAATATATAATTTAACATTTTAACTAATACTAATTAATTAATGTAATATACAATAAAATTATTACAGTAAATAAATAAAATAACAAGATAAAAATATTAGTATAAAATAAATACAAATATAAATAAGATCTGTTAAATGTATGAGCGATGGCATTTTCAGAAAAACTAATAATGTAATAATGCTTGTCAAACGTTTATATGTAAGGTGAAATGATTGAATTTAATTAAATTGTATAAATTCAAACCTGATAAACTTAAGTTTTTTTAATATTAAAAACGCATTATTTAATTTAACATAACTTTAATTAATATTTAACTTATTTACACCAATTTATTAATTGTATTTTATAAAATATATAAATTTACAAGTGCATTTAATTAATATTTAAATTGTAATTATATTAATTAAACTTACTACTATGTTAGATAATGTTCAACTACTTAGAACTTGCAAAAATATTAATAATTTATAAACATGATATTAATATAATCCCAAAAATTATAAACATGTTTTGGAATAGATTTGGTGTTTAATGACTATAAATCGCTTTCGTGTCAAACAAACGGAGTGTAAAACAAATAATTTGTTTAAGTAAGAGCTGAAAACCCCTGCGGAAGCATTACAATTACATAATGCGATTTTAGCAAGTTTGTATGAAAACATCAAGTTAATAAAATTTGAAAATATCAAGCTTAATTTAGTTAATTAATTATTAAAATATTATTAATTTATTATTAAAAACATTAATATAGTTAGTATATTAATTACAAATATTATATCATTAAAACAGCAATATAAACATTCATTATAAGTTTAAATATATTAATTATAAAATTATAAATAAGTTATAATATTATTTTAATTGTTGATTAATAATTTGTTTTATATTTTTATAATTAATATTTAAGATTTTACAAAATTTTAATTAAAGAATTAAAATTTAAACGATTATTTTTAATTTAATAAAAATACAGATTATATAAAATATAATGTTAAAGTTCATAAACATTAACTTAGTGTATTAAGGTTATATCATGGTCTCATTAATACATCATCTATTTTCTTTTTAGCTTGAATAGAAATGTTTTAAAATTATTAATGTATATCAAAAACAAACCAAAAACAAATATAGACTTTTGAAATTTTCAATAAATTATGCTGATAATTTAATATAAACTTCATGTTAAAAATTAATAAACTAGATGATTTGATAAAGATAATTTCCATAAAAATAAAAATAACACGTGCCATTTTTTATCAAAAACACTAGACCGGCAAATATAGATAATTTTATTTTCAATTTTTGAGCCTAATTAAATAATTTTGAACAGATTCTATTTGTTTATAAAGTAGGAGTAAAACAACAAATATTTGTTTTGCATAACATTTTTAAAGGCATATTTAAAATATTCATAGTAACTTTTATTAGTATACAAAAAATAAATCTTTTGTTAAAACTTTTACCTTACTAAATCAAAAATACTTAAATGTACTTAAAAACATTTAAAAGTACTAAAAGTACTTAGGTACATGGAAAAGCTATTTTAAAAATTTATATGTTAATACTGTATATATTAAATAAACACGCTTAAATTTTACCATAATTAATTCTAAATATTTACTATTATTTTAAGCAATAAATAAATTTTTATAAAATCATATTAAAAATGCAAAGATAAAATTTAAAAGCATAAGACTGAATCCGTAGTAAGCTGAAAATATCATGTTAAAATCAGAAACATTTTTGAAAAATCAGTGCTTATTTCAAGTTAAATGAACTTGTATGAATTCAGACAATAATAATAATAAATCTTTCAATGCATTTTTTTAAATACTAGTCTGCATTTGGTATTAAATGACAATATTTTATCATGAAACAAACATGTGTTTCATGTTAGCAAAAAAAAAAAAAACTGCGCAAGTTATAAACTAGAGGCACGATGAACTTGGTTAAAATACTTTTGCTAAATCTCGCTTTTAGGTTTAATATAACTTTTGTGATTTGATAACATGAAGCAATCTAACTTATTAAAAAAATATTTTCTATTTAAGCTGTATACTGTTTATAGAAATTATTAATATAAAAATGACAATGCTCCTTATATCTTTGCGAAGATATTATTTATATTCGAAAGTTATATATTTTTTTAATACAACACTCAAACTTTTATTTCATTATATATTTTTCTGTTCAATTTTCATGTTACATTAATTTTCATATGAGTTACCTTAAAAGTTGTTTTATTAATATATTAAATACTAGCCTTAAACTAACATTGTAGTGTATTATAATTTATAAATTAATTTAATTTGTTTAGTATTGTATATTATTTTGCATGTGTCAATTGCAAAATAAACTTTGTTACATAATTATTAATGTTAATTATATTAATGTTTTAGTATTTACATCTAAGATATTATTGTAAAATACTATTAGATAAATATATTGTTTTGAAAATATTGTTACTTATTAAATTATACCCACCTACGTCAAATATAATATTATTTAAAGTATTCCTACATGATATTTTTACAGCCTACACAAAATAAATTATACAATGCATTTTGTAAGAAACTTATCTATATTAACGTTTACAAATGCAACAGTATTAAAAATTTCAATAATCTTACTTCAACGTGTAAACATGGTGATTTGTAATTTGGCCTTTAGAAAGTTGCATAGATTAAAATTTAGTACCCATCGATTTAACGCAATACAATCTGCTCATATTTAAACTTTTCTTCTAAATTAAAAATAGCAATATATTTTTCGTAAATGCAATTTGCAATAGATGTGTTTGGTAAATTATTACTGCTAAATTAAACATTAATTTAAATGCTAACTATAGTCATAAAAATAAGATTTTTTTACTGTTAGCTTAATTATTAAGTAGTTTTATCAACTTGTATGTTACATAAGATTCTGTATAATCTCTAAAAAAAAGTAGAAAATTTATTCAGTTTAAATTGAAATTAAGATCATGCGCTCGTAAATAGAGTGTTGAGTTTAATTTGATTATGTTTAATTAACTTTTTATTTTTTAAAGTAAACGCGGGTGAAAACTTTGCCAATAAACATTTTAAGCAAACAATACTTTTCTATTTATATAACTTAATTAAAACTTGTTAAGTGCATTTTATTAATGCATTTTCACAAAATATAAAACAAAATTCAAAAAAATTAGAAACTAAAACAAACTATTTTATAACAATTAAAAAGCACTTTTTAATAACAAGGATTAATATATTTTATTTAAATAAATAACAGAAAGTATTATGCAATTTAATTCCATTCAACAAATAATCAATATTTTGTTATTATTATATATAGCCATACAGTATATTTTGTGCAGTTGATACTGAAATCAACTTGACAATTATTGTAAAATAGTCAATATAACAAGTTATTTTAATATAATTAATAAATTATTATTATTAAGTATGCTCGCTGTGTATTATCTTTATTTTGTAAACAGTATAAAATGAGAAGTAAAATAAATCAAGTAAGATTTACATCGATTAATTTATTATTTAATATTTAGTAAAAATCGTAGCAATATTTTAAAAATTACGAAATTGCTTCTATTTATCTAAATATTTAGTGCAATTATGAAATTTAGCTAAAACTAATTAAATGTGCACAAAAAATAACTTGATACTATAACTTCTCGGAATATATTTTCAACATATTCAGCTATTTAAAACAATTAATCTGTGTGCTGATAAAAAAAAGATTATTTATGCATTTAAATAATTTTAATAATACTGTATACATTAAACGATGACATGGTTATTTCTCAGTGGAATATGCTATTTTATGTTGATTATATTTGTTGTAATGCTAGTTTCGATTCTTTTGAATTTATCAAACAATAAACTGTATAAAGTACTGTACGATAATATATGATTTATGCCGTATAAAAAGTACAATTCGTTTTTCAAGTAATGGTTAATACGAAAAATATGTCATATTAAATGTCAAATCTAGTTTCTATCAAGAATAAAATGTCATTTACAAATAATAGCTTATTTATCAAACGCTGAAATGAACGGGGATGGAAATGAACATGCTTATTTATTGCTGTTTAAAAAACATTTCGACAATTGATTGCAGCGTTTTGTGTGCAATGACTGTATAAACTAAATGTAATTTAAAACTTATATTAAGAGAAAATATTTTAAATAACAATAATTCAAATATGAAATTCTCATTTTGCTATTTGCGCTCAACAATAGCATTTCAATCCCATTTGGCATGCTGCTATTTTGTCGAAGTAATAAAATGTCAAAAAATTTTATTTCTATATTGTTGATTCAAATTTCTGATTTGTCCAAGTCAATTTCAAACCGGCAATTGCCATGCTCAAAACTCATTAAAGTAGATGTTGGCAATTTTTGACTTTGCATGTTTACTCTAAATTGCGTAAAACAAGATTATATCATGCTTAAATGACTAGCCATCAAGGGTTGTGTAATCCTTATGAGTGCACATTTATTATTTTTCTTGTAATTCTTATGCTTAATCTGGTTTAAATTATGCAATATGAACATAAATTTGCATTGCTAATTATTAACTAATATTGCGAAATATTTTTTAATTATCTAAAAACAGAATGTTTACTGAACAAACTAATTTATGTAAATTTATTTAAGTGTTTATTTTTATTAAAATAACAATTTTTTTTAATTTAAAATACAGAATATATTAATGCATAGTAATTTTAATAATAGAAATATTTCACTGGAAGTTGATTCTGTATCCAATCTATTTGCATACAGAATAATAATTATTTTAGAATGTTGTTTCATTACTATGTATTTTACTTAATATTTTTGATTATCAATTATGTTTGAAATGACAGAATTTATTGATTAAACTGTCGCATAAAAATGCATTTTAAATTAATCAAATTTTCCCACGCAATATCCTGTAGCATTCTACTTTCTTATCTATTTCTAGCATTATAAGAATTTAAGCATCAAACCATTAACTAATCTAGGTCAGAATTATTCTGTAAACAATTTTTTTTATTAAATAGATTTATATAACTGACAAAAATTCAATGGCAAATATTTTGCATAATTTATGTAAAAATAATTTTAGGCAATAATTTTAATTAATTTATTAAATTACACAGTTGGTTTCTAGTTTATTAAGTCGAATAAATTAGTCAATTATTTATAATTTTATAACACAATAATAAATTTTTATTTAATAAATATCATCAAGTATTATATTTCATGGATTAATTTTATTATTGAATAAATAAAACATTACGCAAGAATATAACAAACAAGTTTAATTATTGCTAATTAATTAATTCCTAATTTAAAATTTTTATTTTATTTTATGCTTATGTAATATTTGTTTAATACATCGTAATAAATAATATACAGTACATTTAGAATTACTTGTTAAATATTAGTTTTAATCTTAATTAATTTTATGCGTAATACGTGATATTTATATGCATATTTTAATAATTAGACTACAATCTAAATTGTTTAAAACATTTTAAATAAAATTTAGCAAGGCACTTAGTAGCATTGTTTTGCACTGAAAATTATTGCACTGAACAGTACAACATTTATGTGTTTTAACAAAAAATGTGATTTAAATATTAACTAGTTAGTATTGCATTCATAAAATTAATCCTTATATAATAGATACTAATATCCTGTTAATCAAAAACAACTGTTTAAAATCTATCAAACAATTGGTATATGGTATTAGCAATCTAAGTTATTCAATCTCACCATTACTCGAATGATTTTTTAAAATTGCTAATTGATAACACCAAATCTTGCCGTGCAAAATATAGATAAATAACACCAATGTTATTTAATTATAGTAATAAATAGCTAAATAGTTTAAATATTTAAACAAGATTATTTCAACAAGTTTCAACACGTGTAATGATTATAATACGACATATATTTACTCATTTGATTTAAATATTTACTTGCTTAAACAAAAGCATTTAATTAAAATTTAAAAAACAGTATCTTGTTGCTAATACAAAACATTTTAAACATGTTTATATCATAAATCAATTGAAGGTTAAAAACAAAGGAATTAACAGATAAAACAAAAGCCGGCTTTTGATAAACGACTTTAATCGGTATAAAAATAAGCGAAAATAAAATGTTTAAACAAATATTTATTAGTTAACAAATTAGAAATGAACAGTGTACTACTTATATCAAGTTTAATTTTCGCCAGTTTAGCAAATTTATCGCAAACGGCTAGCGATATTCGCGCGGTTGACCTGAAATGCGAATATCTTCGCAATCCGTTGGCCGTCGACAGCCGTGAGCCGCGGCTCAGTTGGACACTCGCGGCGACGGATCCGCGAAAACAAAATTTAACGCAAACGGCGTATCAAATACTAGTGGCCACTGACGAGGAAACGCTGGCCAAAGGCGTAGGCGATCTGTGGGACTCGAAGAAAGTGGTCAGCGATCGAAGCACTCATATTCGCTATGCCGGCGCTGATCTGGCGGCGGGTGCGCGCGCCTTCTGGGCCGTCCAGACGTGGGATCAGAACGACGCGGTGTCGGCGTTTACGGCGCCGGCCTTTTGGGACAAAGGACTTGATATCAACGACTGGAGCGCGCAATGGATCGGCGCTCCGAAGGGCACTCAACAGAAGGCTTTGCAGAATATATCCGATATCGACGCTAAGGTATTGTACTGTTCTTTTTTAGAAACATTGTTTACACTTTGCATTAACAAATAAAAGTGCACGCTAAATTAGAATGAGAATCTGTTGATAGTTTAACATGCAATCTTTTTGTTTAGATCAAAATAAAGTAATTTTTTTATTATTATAAATTATTTTTATTTGTACATTTAATGCATGTGTATTTTTAATTATATGTTTTTAAGTTATAAATTTTATTTTAGGTTAAATATCTTCTATCTAATTATTAACAATACAGTTTTATATTTTCATATTATAATATTTATATTAAAATTAATGCAATAATTAATTTTATTATTTTTTTTAATTATGTCATAATGATGATAGTTACTAGTTTGCTTTTAGTGAGAGTTAAAAATAATCTGTTCATATTATTTTTGTTGCATGCCAGCAGAAATGCTCAATTTAATTAATAAAAATATTTTTTAAAATTTATTTTTTTTATTATCATGATAAAAATGATTTAAAACCAAAAGCTAATATGATTTATAATGGAAATTTTTGCTTTAGCGGCGTCAATCAATTAATTTATTGATTTATACAGCACAAAAATCATGTTATCTGTAATAATTTTTATTTTAAAAATTGAGCAAGTTGAATTTCTATGAGCATTGTACTTTTGCTTATATTTTATTCCTATTCTAGAAATGGCTCCTGTATTAAACATAAGTTTGATACAATTATAATCTGCACAAAATATTACGATATATTTATACTGTACAAAATAATAGGAAATGTATTGTAACTAAAATTTTTATAAAAGCCTGCTTAAAATAACCATGCTATATTTGTTGGTGGTGTCTACTCTAATGTCTGCAAATCCAATATATTTATTACATAAATATATTAATAATGCCATAACTTATACAATATATTCTGTATAAAGTATTTTATTACTTTATATGTGTGTTACATTATTCAACCAAGCAAAAATTAGCAATGATAATAATTTGTTTTACTGGTTGCTAATTTATAAATGTGAACAAAATAAAAATACCAAATTATAAATCATTTAAAAGAAACAATTACATTTAGAGTAAAAATAGAACAATATAATATATTGAATAATGTATTTCCTATACTGCAAATAGTGAGATAACATAAATTAAGCATTATAAAACAAAATAAAATTGATTATACTATATTTTAGTAATATTAAGTCTAATAAGACGATTATTATAAAGTGTTCATTATTCAATCAAATCCGGTTTTAACTAAGAACTACCATGAGAATTTATTTTTATCAATATTACTTTTTAATAATATAATAGCAATATTTTTTTATAGTTTCAAAAAAAAACAGCATACATAAAAAATTCCTATGTAACAAGACTTTACGCATTAATACATTGTTCAGTATAACTTGAATCTTAACAAAACTGTAATTATAACTTTTTAACATAACGTTAACTGATATTAGCTTAAAACCCCTGAAATTGCACGATAAATATGAAAAATCTAAACATGTGAAAATTACTATAAATTACGGCAAGCAAATAAATGTAGCAAGATAAGAATTTGAACTGATTACTTTGGCAACAGGTGATCCAAACACATCCCGGTTTGGTTCCCATACTATACGTGCGGAAGCGGTTCGCGGCCGACCCGAGCATCACAGCGGCGAAGCTGTACGCGAGCGCACAGGGAGTCTATAAAGTGCAGATCAATGGGCGATACATCAGCGACACTCAGCTGAGCCCGGGTTGGACCGACTATAACAAGACTATTCAATACCAGGCCTACGATGTCATAGACCTGATTACGTACGACAACGCGATCGGCGTGCAGTTGAGCACCGGCTGGTACAGCGGCTACGTCGGCTACTACGGCTACAATCATTACGGCGCGGATCAGAACCTGTTGCTCGAACTGCGCCTGACGTATGAGAACGGCACGAACGCCGTGATCAAGTCGGACAGCACCTGGCGCATTACTACCGGCCCTCATCTCTACTCCGATATGTATATGGGTAACCTCTACTACGAAGAGCGAGATCTCGGCGCCTATAGCTCGGCCACCTATGATGACCGCAACTGGTTGTCGGTAGTGACCAAACCGATTGATAAGAAGGTGCGACTGGTGGCGGATCGGGCGCAGCCTATTCGGGAAACGCTGCAGCGGGTGCCGAAGATTAAGTGGCAGAGCAGCCCTGGCGTCTGGGTGCTCGACATGGAGCAGAATATGGTCGGTTGGCTGCGCATCAAACTGAACGGCTCGGCCAAAGCGGCCCGCATTCAGCTCCGGCACGCGGAGATGTTGAACCCGAACGGCTCGGTATATATGGGTAACTTAGGCACTGCCCTACAAATGGACACTTATGTCCTGCAAAGTAAGTGTACAGTTGTTTTGAAACTATTATATCGAAATAATAAACATGCTAATAATTCGCAAATTTCAAATGTGTAAAGACAACGACAACCCGAAAGACCTAACCCTCGAACCGGAGTTCACATTCCACGGCTTCCGTTACGTCGAGGTGAGCGGCTTTCCCGGTGAACCACCGCTGGACGCGTTTGTCGGCCGCGTCATCCACTCCGACACCCCATTCATCGGCAAATTCGAGACGTCCAACAAACTGGTCAATCAGCTGCACAGTAACATTCTATGGGGCCAGAGGGGCAACTTCCGCTCGGTGCCGACCGACTGTCCGCAACGCGCGGAACGGCTGGGCTGGACGGGCGACGCGGAGATATTCGCGCACACGGCCAGCTACAACGCCGAAGTGGGCGCCTTCTTCTCGAAGTGGTTGGTCGACGTACGCGACGCAATGTCAGCGGCCGGCGCCTACTCGAACGTCGCGCCCCGGCTTGTCAACCTGAACGACGGCGCGCCCGCCTGGGCCGACGCCGGCGTCATCGTCCCCTACACTGTCTACCGAATGAACGGCGATTTGGATATCATAGTCGAGAACTACGCGGCGATGCAGACGTGGATCGACTACGTCCTGAAGAACAACCCGGACTTGATTTGGACGCATGAGGTCAGTCAGAACTACGGCGATTGGCTCGAAGTGAACGCCAGTACCCCGAAGGACGTGCTCGCCACCGGCTACTTCGCCTACGACGCGCTCCTACTGTCGAAAATGGCCGCCGCTATCGGCCGGTCGACCGATTCGGCCAAATATCTGAAACTGCATTCGGATATCGCCGACGCGTTTATGAAGGCGTTCGTCAACAGCACCGACGGCCGCATCAAAGGCGACACTCAGACCGTCTATTTGCTTGCGTTGGCGTTCGAGTTGTTGCCCGAAAATCTGCGGCCACTCGCGGCCGACCACTTGGTCGAGAATATCAAAGCGCATGACTGGCACCTGACCACCGGTTTTGTCGGTTTGTAGTATTATATAAGTTATAACAAAGTTTCAAAACTTTTAACTTATTATCACTCACTCAGGTGTCGGCTACCTGTGCCCGACGCTCACGCAGTTCGGCCACAACGACGTGGCCTACCGCCTACTGCAGCAGACGACGAACCCGTCCTGGGGCTACAGTATTCTCAACAACGCGACCACCATATGGGAGCACTGGGACGGCTGGACCAAAGAGAAGGGCTTCTTCCCGGACCCGAACGGCGACTCATTCAACCACTACTCGCTCGGGTCGGTCGGCCGCTGGATGTTCCAGTCGGTCGCCGGCATCGACACCGACAACGACGCGGTCGGCTTCAAGAAGATCGTGATTAAGCCAAACCCCGGCGACGGCATCTCATTCGTCAGATCCGAGTACTATTCGATCAATGGTCTGATCGCCAGTTCGTGGGATATCACCGATAAGTCATTCGTTTTGAATGTAATTTCGAGTTTCGTTTGATTTCGGAAAACAATTTGTTTTTATGTTTTGATTTGTTTTTAGACAACAATTCCGGTCAATACGAGAGCGACGATTGACCTGCGGTTCGCGAAGGAAGGAAAGGTGTATTCGGTCGGCTCCGGCACATATCAGTTCAAAGTTGCGCTTTAGATCCAAATGCACTGTACAATTTTATTTGTTATTAATGATATTTTAATAAATATAATTTTTGAGTTGCTATAAGACTTTATATACGAATTTACAATAAAATTAGTTTTTAATTAAAATAAGTATTAAAACTACAAATAGTGTGAATAAAGTGAATATATTGTATTAGAGAGAACTCAAATCTTGAATACGGATTAGTTTGTGCACAAAACTGGTTAATGCGTTACTTAGTGCAATGGTAAAATATTTGTCAATAAATTATGTTTTTTTCTATATTAACATATATTAATTCGTTTCGATAATAATTCAATCAATTTAATTTCACTAAACATGTTAATTTAATAAAACATAAAAATTTTAAAAATATTACTTAAAAACTAAACTAAATCTAAAATTACTAAATATAATGTTAAATTTTACAAGCAAGTTTTAATGAACATTCTGACTTTTATTTAGGCATCAATTTTATTTAAAGACTAAACCGTAAAAATAATAAACAATTAATGCGAATAACAATTTAATTTTATAAGCAATTATTCTGAAAACATTAATTAAAGAAATAATATTGATTAAATCTGCAAATATTTTTCGCGTTTTAACGCTATTTATGTTTGTACTTGTTAGCACACACTATAGCAGCAAACAGCATAAATTTTAAGCATGCTAACTTCACGCGTGACCAACGCATAATGGTCAATGTGGTTGCCTATCGCCACTCAAGCAA
>JAQIXC010000221.1:0-37790 GCA_034697605.1 Metabelba pulverosa | reverse complement strand
CCAGAGATAATTTAATGCGGTAAAATGCATTTGATACATCTATTTACGCTTGGTTTTGTGACATAAAAGAAGTTAAGCTCAAAGGTCACTAGCACATAAATTTTGAAAGGTTTGCTGACCCCATATCTCCTGACTAAACTATAGTAGATACAACAAACATTTATGAACACTTTTTGTTAACAAGAAATATATGTTTAATTTAAAACCAAAATTATTAAAATCGGATAGCTAAATCTAAAGTTATAAGCATGCAAAGTTAGGCAATTTTGTCATTTTTTGACGATTTTTACTATTTTTGTTAAACTTTAGTAAATTGTCAATTTTTATTTTCTTACTAATAGGTTAAATTTGGACAAAAATAGTGAAAATCATCAAAAAATGTCAAAATTGCCTTACTTTGCATGCTTATAACTTTAGATTTAGCTATCCGATTTCAACGATCTTGATCTTAAATTAAACTTCAATCTCTTCTTAACAAACGGTGTATACAAATGTTTGTTCTATCTCATATAGTTTAGTTAGGAAATATGGGGTCAGCAAACCTTCCAAAATCTTTGTGCTAATGACCTTTGATCTTAACATCTTTGATGTCACAATACCAAGCGTAAATAGATGTATCAAATGCATTTTACCGCATTAAATTATCTCTAGTAGTTTTCACACAGTTCTAAGTCTATCACCTGCGGATTTAATGAACACCTCCTTATATGCATTAATAATATCGTTCGCAACTTGTATTAGACGTATAGCCACTCTGTGTAGCTCTGGTGTACAAACAACTGGCCGAACATCCAGGCGCTGAACTCAGACACTATATTGACTATTGAACCGAAATTGTGGCTAAAAATTATCATTCAATTGAATAAATTGTAATTCCGTTTCAGTCAATCATTAGTAGAATCAAATACATTAATACTTACTTTGGCTTTTGATTCAAGTCATTAATAATTGCCAAAACGCAAAGACAAGTAACATGTTATTATTAAAGACTGCAAACATATTGATTTATTATGGGTCTTATATTCAATAAGATATTGACTAAAAATGTCCCAAATATTGACTTATATATTGATTTATATTGACTCATATTTATCTATAATTTTTTTAAACATATATAAAACAACGGCAAAATAATATTCCTATCTCTAGATAAAAGGTTTTATAACATTCTGTGCTATACTCATTTACTAAATTGTGTTTATAATTATATATCTTTAATAATAATTTTTAAAATATAAACATTTTATATAACTCATTAATATAATATTTGTTTGTTTTATCTTAAATATTAATTCATTACACAGATTATTGATTTATTATGTATTATAATTTAGCTTGAAAAGATTTAGCCAAATGTAATACGATGGGCTTAACAATATTCAAGCTAAAAATGTTAAGCATTCTGATTGTTTACTTTTGTGCAATGCAAAAACCGGTTTTCTGCTTTGCTCTCTTAAGCACTAAAATGTTCTGCGATAAAAGGTGAGGCAAATGTATCTGCATATAAACAAAAAGTTGAAACCCCCAATCTTCTCAAGCTAAATTATAATAATAATTAGCTAAACTATTAATTTCATAGTTAAACATACTTAAATTATGTTACTATAATTTATGTATATAAGGAAAGTTATATTAATTTTAGTTTAATTTTGATTTAGATAAAAATTCAACTATTTTAGAAATTATATATATTTGATTTAGGATATATAGTACTCATTAAGTTAGTTTGTATTAATCTTATAAACAAACACTACTAAGTTAGCAAAGATTATTCCTCATTCCTTTAATATTTTAGAAATTATTAAAATATATATACATTTTAATATTATTTATAAATATTATAGCAAGATTTTTCAATTTGATAAATCTTTTATTCAGTAATAGCTCATAAAATCAAATTTAAATATTAAATATTTAATTATAATTGGAATATTTACTAAACATCTAAAATATTGATTTATATTGATTTATGTATTAATAACTTTTGCCATTCAAGTCCTTATTTCATGATTCGGATAGATCTTCAATCCGTTTTTAGTTATCTCTTACCGATAAAAATATTGATTTATGTATTATTGCAGTCTTTAGTTATTATTTATTATTACGAATTCATGTTTAGAGTTGTATGCAGGGCATTTACATTTTACCTAAACTTTCAAGCAACAATATTTGATTGATAAAGTTTGAGTTTTAATTATTAAAATAGTTGTATGAATATATACTTTTTACATGTTTGGATTTAAACATATTAAATATAAAATTGAGTAAAACAATAAACATATTGTTAAATGAATAGTTCATAATAACAAATCTGTAGTATTTGAAATTTTAACTAAATATAAATGTTATTATATTAATAGAATATAATTAAATAACAGAAGTTTTTCAAAAGCATATACTTATATATTTAAGATAAGTAAATTAATATGTTTATTATATGTCTATTTTCTTAAAACATATATTCTAACCTTACATTTTTATTCAGTATATTTTGCTAACACTGTATGTACGTAAATTTACATATTATATTATTTATTTATTAACTATTATAAATATATCAATTCTATAATTTTATTTATCATGTAGCTAATTTATTTGCAAACTGGCCGATTGTACTTGTTTGTAATAACACAAAATTAGATTATTAATATATTATCAATTAATAGTTAATTACTATTATTTTATAATAATAAACACAATGCGATAAACTCATAGTTGTAGTCAGCGCTCCGGTAGTTCATTGCATAACAACGCGACCTATTTTGCACCAATAGCTAGTGCGCCGCCCGGGCAAACTGGTCCTGCGTTGATTTTTGCATGTTAGCTTTTCCAGCTTATTTGTTCATGTTGTTGGTTATAATTATTTGTTTTTTCTTGCTTATTCACTTTCAAAAGATTTCTAAGCTTTATTTTTGCCTGCTACATAATAGTGTTGTTATTTATTATATATTGTTTTATTGGTTTTAATTAATATTAAAACATTGTAAAATAAAATGTGAATTATTGTAAAATTAATGCGTGTGATAAATATAAGCTGAAATTAAATAAATACTTGTAACATGGTGTGATTTTAAATGCACAGTAACACGGCTAATGTGACAAGATGTTTGACTTAAATTAAGACGCGTTGTTATCATTTTGTTTTTCTTATTGGCCGGATGATTTATATTCTTTAGTGTTTCTTGTTAATCTATTTATTTATGTTATTTACTTTTAACATTTTAATTTTATCATTCTATATTATCATCTAGTATTGTGAAACAAAATAAGGATTATTTTGAAATTAATTACATATTTAATATATTAACAAAAATATGAAATGCAATATACATTTTATAAATACGGTGTATTGTGTGTGTTTGTGTTTGTGAATTATCTATGAATTAACAGTGGATTACCTATGGATTATCTGTACGGTTCGAGTGTTTGAATTTGAAATCGACTGAAGATATGTCTTCCGAGCGCCCGGTCATCGGTAGGAAATGTTTTCTAAATATTAAATATTATATACAATTATATTCTTTAAATTAGTTAATAATAAGTATTTCTAAATATAATATACTATGTTTTAAGTAATTAATTAATTAATTAATTATAGTAATTTAAGTAATTATAGTAATTTAAGTAATTATAATTTAGGCATGCTAGAAATGTTAGAAATAGTTTTTAACAACAATAAACTTGGAATTTATTAATGCGCTTGCTAAAAACTTGACTGTTTGAGCTGATTGTCTATTGATCAGTAACTTGCGAATTGTTCAAATTTATTTAATCTTGTTTACTTGTTGCATTGGTTGTTACTGTTACTATTTATATTTATGCTTGTTAATTACTTATTTTTTTAATAAAGTTTTGCATGACTCTAAATACTTCCAAAATAAGTATGAGCATTATATTAATTTAAATCTTAACCTTATATAAAAATTTTAAACTTTATTTTAAAATTTAAAACGTAGAATAATTATAAGTTATAATTTATAACATAACAACCTTAAACTTGTATAAATTAATTATTTAACGTAATAATACTAATAAAAATTAAAATGCAAAAATATTAACTTATTTAATACAAATATAAACCTATTTTATATTACATAAAAAGTTACTTGCTAATTAAGCATGCTATCAATTTATTTACCTGGTGCATATAAGCTCGAGTTAGATGTAATTTTGCCCCGTACAATTAAACGATGTTAATTTACGAATAACTAATATAACAAATTTTTATATCTGCAAAATATTAAATTTAATATTGTTAGTAAAATAATATTTGTTGAAAACTCGTACTTAAATTTGCATTTACTGTACATTGCAAGCTTGTAGTGTACAACAATCTACCCAGGTAGATTATCACCATGTATTATTTTATCTAATTCTGTTCAGAAATCAAATATATTTAAACTTATTATAATCACAATATAATTATCTATTTATAGTTATAATACACTTTATTTTGCGTTTAATTATCTGAGAGCTGCTGATCGGCGAGACTTAAGTCAATGCTTGCAATCGAGTCGTACGGAAACGGCTGTCAATCGGCGTTCAAATGACTGAATATATTGAACACAATCTCTTAGACAGTGATGAGCCGATGACTGACCACTGCGTCGATTAGCGACAAAACTATAATAAATAATATATTTATAATAATTTTTTTGCATTTTATATGCTTTAAAAAAAATTATTTTACACTGTATATTGTGTCATTACTTGTATGGGACGCAACTTCATAGCTTTTGTGTACAAACAACTGGCCAAACATCCAGGCGCTGAACTCCGACACTATGATTAATTAATGACTAAACCAAAGTTGTTTATTACAAATTATCATGCAATTAAAAAATCATTTTTTTGAATCAGTCAATCATTATTAGAATAAAATACATTAATATATACTTTGGCTTTTGATTCAAGTGATTAATAACTGCCAAAACGCAAAGACAAGTAACATGTTATTATTTACTATCACGTATTTATTCTTAAAATATACAGTATGTGTAAGGCATTTATATGAAACTTGCATTTGCAAGTATGAATATTTTTGTAAACAAGTTTGATTCTTTAAGAGTAAAATATCTGAATAAAATTATTCTAAATAGAAATAAATATTATTTATAAATGCGTAAATTAACAAAACAAAAACACATTTTAAAATTATAGGAATACTCTTAAAAGTAAAATCTATAGATAATCTAAAGATAATTTATCTACATATTTGTTTATTGAAATAAATACGAAAAATACAATGCAGTAATAATCTCATATATCTATTTATATATTTAAATTTTATAAATATATATTTTTAAAAAATTACTGAGAGCACACAAATTATAAAAACAAAGTAATGAGCAGTATTTATGAATTATACATGTTCATTTTGTAAAAAACAATTGCCGCGGTAATTTATAAATTAAATAAACATGTTAAACATGCTTTAAATACATAGAACATTTAAAATTATTATAACGTTAACTTGTAACTTACGTTTTATTAAATAAAAATAGCTTACAATATAAATAAGTTAGCATGTTGAATCGGCAATCTATGCGTATCCATCGGTCACCGCTCGCCGTAATCAATGTTACAACTCGTGCATTGATTCCCGTTTCAAGTTTTTTAAATATTTTCTCATATTATTAAACCGTATAATAATTATCTTAGATTTAAAGTAAGCATGTTACAATGAGAAATAGTGGCATAGTAAATAACTAAAACTTACTCATCAAGCCAGCACCAATATGCGTTAATTACGAGCAGCCGTGTGATTGGTCAGTAGGCCTGGGAAGTGCGCGCCAATGAGACGACTTTATTATCCTTTTTATTTATTTTGAAATTTTATTTGTTTTTGAAATTTTTATTTATTTTTAAAATTATTGACGACAACTATTTTCAAGCGAAAATATGCATGATAATTATATTTTCGTTGAATTTTGAATTATGATTGTAATTATTTACGGGAAAATCTAACTGTAATATAATTATATCTTATGTTGTATTGTAAATAAAAATAAAAATTTTAAAAAACAAATAAAAATTATTGAAACAACTTTATAACGGTATAAAATTTAACTGTATAGATTTTAGTTATATATGCTAAAATTGCATATCCAAGTTCTAATTTGCAAAACAGGCGCAGTTAGCGACCACTTTTGCACCAATAGCTAGTTTAGCACCGGGTCAAACTGGTCCTGTGATAATTTTTACATGCTAGTTGTACCAGTTTACAAGTATTAGATGTTTGCCGTAGTTGTATTTATTCTTGCTTATTCTCAAGAAATAATGCGCTTCAATCTTGTATATGATATGATTTATTTTTTCAATTTCCGTAATTTAGACATTATAAACTCTAAATATTGTCAAACAAAATGTAAATTATTTTACAATTTAATCGTGTTAATTAAATTAAAATTTTTATATATTTGCAATTTGTAAAGAATAGTATGACTCGAGAGTAAAGTTCGTATTTGTTTGCAAATAGACATGTTTCAGTTTTTCATGTTAATTTTTAGTGATATTTTTGAACAAGTTGCGTTACAGTATCTAAATATTAAGCAGCAATATCAAACTTTGTGATTTGGACTAAACAGAAAGTGCAATGTAAATTTTGTAAATACGTTTTTATGTGTTCGCCAAATAAGTGAGTGATTGAGTGCCCAAATCGGTATCGCATTAACACCGCCTTATTTATAGTGTTATTAATTTGATTTAAATCTAGATAATGAAAAAACAAATGATTAAAATATAAATTAAGCATATTATATAAATAATTTAATTTAAATTTTAAAAATGCAATCTACATTTTTATTAATATGTGTAACGTGTTTGTAGCCTATGTTGAGAATTGTGACCAAAATTCGATACCAGCAAAAAATATTGTTATTTATCATGTTATTAAAGTTTGTTAAACTCTAATTAATGAAAGGTAAAATATAAATAATAATTAAATTTATATCAGTACAACATATAAGATACAATGTACATTTGAATAAATACGTGTAACATTTTTACAGTTTATGTGGATTATATTGATAGAGTGACCAAATCTGATACCGTTGGTTATTTATCATGATGTTGATTTATATTATAAACACTAAACAATGTAAAACAGAATATGAATTATTAGCAAGATTAATTTGTGCACTTAAACTAAAATGCAATATAAACTGTTTAAAACGGATAACATATTCGGATTACCTACTCGACTGACCAAATCTGAAGTCCAACGAAAATGGTTAGAAATCTATTAATAAATAATTAATTTAATTTAACAAATATTATTATAATATTTTTAGCAAGTTAATTTAGCGCGCGAATAATTATAAAAGTTAATAGAACAATCAATGTAATCAAATTCATTTAACAAATAATTACTTTTACTAGATTTAAACTTTATTAAATTCCTATATACCTAGGAATTTATGATTTTATAAATTTTATTTTTAATTAGTAGCATTAACATAAAATACTAGTTTGTCATTAATTAAGATAAAGATTGTTTTAGAACAAAAAATAATTATATAGTTTAATCACAAATTGCTAAAATTTTTTATGAAAGGTATAATTGAAGGACCAGTTGAAACACCGCTTCGCACAGACAACTGGTCCAAACATTCTGTGAAATACACAGCAAAAGCAAATGTACTCTATCGTATTAATAAAATACTGCAGTATAAAACAGAAAGTATAATTTTATTTTGTTTTATTAGGCTAAGTTTAATTTATTATTATTATTTATTAAGTACCAAAATTATATTACACATTTATCAAAAATAATTATTTATACCTAATAATGTTTATATTAATATAATTATTTATTTCATATTTATTTAATTTGTTTTTCAATATTTACTCAAACAATATTCTAATTAATCTAATTGGAATTTTTAATGTGTATTTGCCCTGTATAACATATTAAATTAATTAATTGAATATTAATGGGCTATATTTTATAAATTTTTTGTGATACTTAAAAAAATAAATAAAAGTCATAAATTAATAACTTTAATATTAATATTTTGTAAATACACTATTATTATATAAAATTAGACACTTTATTAAATTATGAATTGTTTTATTATTAATATGAAATGTGTAAATTGTGCTAAATATTATATATACTTTAACTAATCTATTAATTTTTAATTAGAAATACAAAAATTAATATTGTATTAATTATATTTTATAAATAATTTAATGTGTTTAAACAAGAGAGATAGAATTTGTATAATGTGATTACAATTGGATAGCAACTAAAAATATATATATATATAATTTTTACCATAAATTATTATCCAGAATTAATCAAATTGAGTATAAAATTATTGCAAAATTTTTAAGGATAAAATTTTCCGTTCAATTATTTGCTAAATAATAAATTATTTATATAAAATTGCTTTCTTTGAAAATTTCCCTTGAAAGATAATTATAAAATTGTAATTATATGTGAAATATATTTTTATAATCGTATTTTGACATTTATTAATGATTATTTTAAAATTCGATTGTTTGTGCTTTTGATTCTACTAATGATTAAATTATTCTGATCAACAATATACTTAATAGTTTATTATTTTCATCTATAGATCTAATAAGAAATAAAACTAAAAATATGTTTTTAAAATATACAGTCACATTGGAAAAGTCTGTAGCCAATAGCAATAAAATAAAAAGGCGTTCTTAGGACACAGAAATGGGGCAAAAATTGCCAAATTTCCCTATTTGAGGGAATCGATAAAGGACATCAAACTGAACTTAAATAAATTTAATATATGTTTGTATGTTGCATGGTTTACCCGCTAAAGGGCTATAAAGTATAAAATTTCAAAATCTTAATATGACATATATGCATCAAATCCTACTAAATCGACCTTGCTGATTAAGAATATAATATCAGATTTGAGATATCTTATTAAACGAAATAGTTGTATAAGATAAAGTACACAAATCAACTATAAATAGGCTATAACTTTAAAACTATTAAAGCTACGATATTTTAACTTTAACCATTCCACTTGGGATGTTTTTGGTTGTAAACGCCGTTTCGAGTCAATCGCTAAAACATATCAAACGATACAATACTAGCGGTCAGTCGTACGGCGAGAGTGAACGCATCAGACATATCAGTCAATAGCGCGCTGTATGTCATTTATATTTTATTAAACAAATTATCTGTATAATTATATTAAATATAGAAAGTTTATTTTTAAAAAGTAACAATATTATTTAGCAATTTTATTAATAGTTACACTGCGTAGCGAATCGGCGAACAATACAACCGAAAATACTTTACGTCGCTATTCGGGCCAAACACTCGCCAATAAACTCGTAAACGTAGTCAACGCCCGGTATCTCTCATTGCATAATAGGCGCAGATATGGCCCCTTTTCGCACCAATAGCTCGTGCGGCGCCCGGGCAAACTGGTCCTGCGTTGCATTTTTTTATGCTAGTTTTTTTCAGTTTATGTTTTAGATTCAGTTTACTATTTGCTGATTATAATGGTGGTTTGTATTTTTGCTTGCTTATTCATTGACCAGTAGAGTCGTGTATCTAGTTTAAATTAAATTAGTACAAATATTAAAACAAAAAATTTTTATATCTTTACTTTTCAATTATTTTAATATATTTTAAAATATACTGTATAATAAGTAGAAATATGTAACATAAAAAATGAAATTGAATAATAAAAAATAAATATTATTTTTAAAATACTTTTTATTTTAATTTATCATAATATTAATAGAATGAAATTGTTAGTGTACAGTCAATGCAAATTTTTAAAAATTGACATTGTTTGCATTTGTCCAAATTTTAACATTGAAATAAATTAACATCTAAGTATTTTACACATGAATCACTTTATTTTAATAATAACTGCGTTACACAAGATATAAATCTAGTTTGTACAAATTTACGAATGATATTTGCGCAGAATATCGAGAAAAAACTTGACCGCCGTTTGGAAGCCGGTGTGATAGACGAGCGGATCGTTCGACGCGTAGATGGCGTTAATTTGCGCCCAATATTTCGGCTCGATTTGCGCCGAGCATTGCTCGATGGTCGTGTAGGCCGGGCACGCGATCTCCAGCGTCTCTTTCGACTGAAATGCAAATTTATTTCTTAAAAATTAAAATTACTATTAATATCGAATACTTTTATAAACCAAAGCATCATATATAGCAAGAATATGGCTATCTTACATTAAAACACCCATAATTTATATCACTTTACAATCCAAAATTGTAGATAAATATTTTAATGTTATAATTAATTGTGGTATTTATGAATTTTTAAAATCATTTAATTAATATAAATAATGCTCAAAATTGTGTATTTTCTATGGCAGTATATTTTCCATGTATGGGGTCCGAGGTCAAATTATATATACTTTGCTTATCTTAAAAGTCAAAAGTATTAATAAACAAAACAAAATTAAGCATACCTAAATATTATTTTAAGCTTCAAGCACGAATACAAATCAAATATATAAAAATATGCTATTTATCGAAAATAATATAATATTATGAGTAATTATAAACAATTAAATAAATTAGTATTTTTAGAGATATTTGTGCTTGTTACTTATAATAAGTTAACAATATTGACAATATTTTTTAACTTATGAAAAGTTAATATGCAATACATTACCTACATACCGGATAAAAGTTAAAAATAATAAAGCGCAAAGATATCTAAAGGCCGATTTGTCGGTTGTTGGCAATTTACGCACCACTTCGTCGTAGAAGTCGTCCCAGAAGATGGCGTGCGCCGCGTCGTCGCAGTTGTCGGCGATCGCGCGTACCACGCACGCGTGCTCCATGTGCACGGAACAGCAGAGGCCGGGCAGGTGCTGCGCGGCGCCCATGTCGACGGCGAGCGCCACCACCTTGTTGTGCTTGTGATTGCACATGTGCACGGCGGCCAGCTTCGAGTTGGGCGTCCAACAGGCCGCGTGCCGGACAAACTCGGCGCGCGCGGCCGCGTCGTTGCAGCGCCGCTCCATGTGGCTGTCCATGTTCTTGAGGTGGGCGTCACCCGCCGTGTGCAGAACGCCCTGAACGCACGTTTTGAAGTACTCGTGGAAACAGCGGACGCCGCCGCGAATTGTGCTGCAAAAACACGTGCAAAATTATACTGTGTAAAACAAGCTTTGGGCCACACTTCTTTTCAGGCTTTTCTACCCTCAAAATATTTGCAATCTTTAGGCTGGGAATAGGTGTGGCCTAAACTTGATTTGCATAGTAGGTTAGAATGAGCTTCGTCAATTAATTCAATAACATTGCTCGCATTCAAAATTATATTATAATAATATGCAAATGTTCATAGCTTACACATTTTTGTTAAGTATGCTTAGCATTATAAAATTAAATAATAAGTTAATTTATAGAGAGAAATTTATAGCCACCTGCAATGCACATCCATATTAGCCTCGTTATGCGGTATAATCGCGTTGTCATTGCCGAAGAACTGCGTGTCCAGCATGCATTTATCCAGTTCCTGCTCGGTCATCTTGCACTCGAAGCGATAACCATAAATCGCACTGGCTATAATAGCTAAATAGTGCAATGCAAATGCAAAATGCAATATAAAATACAATCTAGAATAAATAGCAAATATTACCCATATGTAAAAATAACTTGCTTTCCATTACTATATTTATTTTCAAATATATGAATAATAAAATATAACTTGAATGCTAATCTTTTTGTGACAGATTATTAAATCATTTTAGTATATTTATACTGTACAAGTATATAATTAGTCAATTAATTATAACTTAATTAAACTATGAATTAAATAAATTAAATCATTGTTAATTTACTTATATGCGATGATTATTTAGATAAATGTTTCACCAAGCTGATTTTGTAATCAATTGATGCAATTGTTATTTTTATAAACGATTAACTTACAAAAGATATAGTCTTTATGTTTAACAATAAACAATATAAATTTTGAAAAATTTTTTCATTATAATAAAAAATATTTTCTAATAATCATATTGCATTTTTTTAAACGGAAAATATTTAAGCAAAATAAAATAATTATTTCAATAATTCCTTTCATTCAAAATATTTTTGTAAAGTAATTGCATTATAATTATGAAATTAATAAATTTTTGACAATTTATGTCATTAGGATAAATATATTTAATTTATAAAGGAGTCTTGCTATAATAATTATTGTGTAACTGTGTTAAAGTATATTCTTGTTAGGATTGCAGACTTAATTAGATATTTAAAAAATGTTTACATAATATTAACAAATATATAGAAAATAAATGTAGAAAATAAAGGATCGTTGTTTAATTGAAATAAGATTAGCATTCATAGCGCTATTTGAAACACTAACGTTCAACAATCGCGTGTTCACCAGTTATAGCGCATAAAATATTACGAGTTTGTTGTAATAATAGATTTTATTTGCAATATAGTTTAATATTAGATACAAACTAATTTAGTTACATGTTACAATAATTAGTTAAATTATGTAAATTTTTTAAAAACATGAAATATATTTTTCAAAATAATGCTGCTATTTTTGTAAGTCATATAAAAATATTATTGAATTGTCAAATAAAGTAAAATAAAACAAAATATTATATAATTTATTCTTCAATTCTTCTATTCAAATAGCATTTCTGTATTTAAAATAGAAAAGGTTAATTTGTTTAGTTTAATTTTTATAATATTTAAAATAATAAATATATAATAAGATTATCGTGAGTATTTCTATCCCGAATCAACTCTTGATAAAACTAAGTGTAAAAACATATATCATATGCTGAAGCAGCTTGGCAAGATTTTATATTTTCACTATATATTAACTTTATTTATCTATATTTAACCTGGATAAATCCTTCTTATTTAAATTTTAAAACTGGATTTTAATGCAAACATAAAAAACTTGCCTAACTAATTTTGAATATGAAATATATTTTTCAGATAGTTATATCAAGAGTCAATTCAGAATAAAGTACACAGCATAATTACGAGACATACTTCCATAAATTTGATGTCTTCAACGGTAATGTTAGTGCGTAATAGTTTGTCAGTAAAGCAAGCATAAACCTTAGCATCAGTGCAATAATTTTTAAGTGCTTCGAATTTTGTTTCGCTGTGATGGGCGCATTGATCCAAAATATGCATCTTACAATATTTAAAATAATTTATTAGTTATACGATTTGCTTAATAAAATGCAATTGTAATTAATATAACTGAACAAAATATATATTTTAGTTTAGCTTAATACAATATTATTTATGAATAATGCATTATTTATACTTGTATTTAAATCAAAAATAAATTTCAAAAATCACTTGAATTAAACTTACATGGTCATCATTCCATTTGCATTTATTGTTTAAATTTGAAAGTTCTGTATTGTCATAATGTTGCAAGACATGAGAGTGGCAAACTTTGTTATGATAATCTGCCCAGGCAACTTCTACTTCATTGCCATACCCTATTGAAAGAAGTGTTAGAAACAAAATAATATTTATAAAATACATAATCTTGTTGTATATTATAACTGTATTTATTATTTATAAATGCAATTTTATCTAATATGAATACAAACAATATTTTTCTATTTATACCATTTACACAATAATTAAATTTTTAAAATTTTAAAATATTAATCAATAAAAATTCCAGTTAATAACGATTAGCATAAAAGATTAAATTAAAATTATATATTTGTGTTAAATATGATTATGAATAATGAATAAAATTATAACATTCCGCAGAATATGCTTATAAAAGCAATAATTTAAAATGATTAATAAACATATTTAAAAAAAACATATTTATTTAAAATGATTAATAAGCATAGTTTTTGTAAAATTTGCATTGACAGATAGTCATTAAAAATATTTGTGAAAATTATTTTGATAATGTGCAATAAAATATGTTGTACTATTATTAACTAATAAAATAAAACAAAGTACATATAATCTCACGAGTCACCCCACCCACGCGCCTACAAACCACGCTGTTATTTATTTTGTAGCGACGAGATATCTAGCAATATTTTTAGTTTAATTTATGTCGTATGCGTATATTGTATGCCGTAACAGAGCGGTTGCGGTCGAGCGACGACGAGTAAACCGCGGCGTCGCACACAAGTAGCGTACGAGTGTAGGCGTTGGTCAGCGTCTCGTATTTATTTTATACATAAATATTTAATTAATTGTTGTTTGAATTATATGCGAATCAAATTTGACCAGAGACAATTTGGTTTGCAAATCAACAAACTACACAAAGCTACTATTCTAAGCACGCAGTTATTGATGGACACTAATTTTTTACGCATATCACACTAATATAAATCAACAATATTGTTATGTTAATTTTTATTTGTTTCATTCTGGAAAATATGGTATCGATTTGAATATTTTTGTTTCAATATATTATGATTTTATTATGTTTATATTTTGAAATATATAATTTATATTCGTAATTAGTTTTAAAGAAAAATTTGGAAACAATACAATAAAATATTATTTATACCACTATAAATGTTTATTTTCCTTTGTTACGAAAAATAATTCAACTTAAATTATATATGACTATATTAAGTTACAATAACCTATGGATGCTATTTATTAGATTGTGAAATAATTATTATATTTATTGTGTATTACTTGCTAAATTTAATCTACATTAATTGAGATAATAGGTTATACTATATTACTATTATAGTATACCAGTTATGTGTATATCGACAGTAAGATCAGTGGTTATTGTATGTCTAGTTTGAATGTTTGTTCTCTCAACTTCAATAAAAAATATTTTGTAAAAGTATATATGTATAATCCTTATAAGGATTTATACTAAATTCTAAATATTTAAGTAAAAACCTTATATATAATAGAATAAATATAACATTTAAAATTACAAAACATCGTAAATACTATAAAACAATATATTACAATGGCTGGCAATAATTTAATGAAACCAATATTATCAAGCTTAATAACAAAATCGGCAAACAGTTATTTATCGTTGATTGGTCTAAGCATGTTAGACTATAACTTTGAATTGGAAAAGCCATTCTGGATTAATCGGCCTTTACTCGTAATTACTATTCAGATTATAAATATTGTCAAGTACATAATAATTTTAATGGTCAAGAATGATAACTCGTATTTATTAATAATTACGTCCGACTTTTCGCACTACTTTGGAATGAGAATCGAAATTAGTTTATCATTTTTACTAACAATTAGTCTATCATTCGGTTTGCAAATTATGTATTACTATAACTACCGAAATGGAGTAAAACCGACATTTCTCGCGGTGTTTGAAGTGATGGCGGGTTTGCGACCGCCGTTTACGGTCGGTCTCACAGAGCGCTACGAAATGGAAAAATTGTTTAAAAAAGCGAAATATTTGTTCGTCATCTTAAAGCATAACAACGAGAAGAACATGGTATTTTTAGTCGTAATCCTAAATTTGTTTCCAGCTATTTATAAATTACGCCTGATTGAAATTGTTTTGTTTTTAATACCAAACTCAATTCTAATCGCTTTGCATGCTTATTACAATATTAATATGATATTATATCAAGTACTATATTTTTATATATTATGCAAATATTTGTTGATAAAAATACGGCAATCGAACAAGATTATTTCAAAATTGGAGCAAAAATTGCACTGGCTAGTTTTGCAAAAGTCAAATTATAGCCGCCAGTTATATGCGGTTTATAATGAAATCAACGAATATAACGTTACGTATTGGTCGAAAGCGTTATTTATTTATTGGACAACGCTCGGCACTAATACTGTCTTGATACTATTTATATTCATATTTAAGCCCATGTCATTAGTATTTCAGTTTATTTGGATATATTTACTTGTTAACTTGTCAACAATGTTTTTATTTATGATATTCACGGCCTCGTCGATCAATTTCGAAGTTAACAAGGCATATAAAATGATGAATCACGTGTTTGTTTTGCGATCGCAAAAATTGAATAGGCTACCTATTGGCTCTAACACTACTAACTCGTCGATTAATTTAAGTATTAAGGTGAGTTATTAATAGAGATGAATTGGAAAGTAATGAACTTTTAGCTTATATGCAGGTATTTTTATCTCATGTTTATTTGCAAAACATTTTTGTTTTTTAAAAAGTAAAGCTGCTCTATATATACAAATAAAGTTTTGGCATTAGAGAAATAGTTTTAGAAAAATTCACACTGCACTGATATGTCAGTTTAAATAATTCTGCTTACCTAAAATTTGTGTATTTCCAAAATATTTTCCCAATAAATTTAAGACAATTTACCTATGAATGTTTACTCCTTTCAGATACATCAATCTAATTATTTATTTACTTTTTTTTATACAAGATGCTTACCGTGATTGAGCGCATTGCAGATGATAAAGTGGGGTTTTATTGTTTTTTATTCTTCATAATAAATTATTATCGTTGTTACGAAGTTTGTATAATTTAACTAATAATTTATTCATAAATAAATTATACTAAACATATTTATTTTATTATTAATATTATAGATCCTATCAATGCTTACGGTACTATTTTTAAAAATAATCCATATGGCATCACAGTAATTTTACATAATGTAAACTTATATAATTTATATTGTTTTTAATACTACACAGTAGTATAATATTCTAATATTGAATAAAAATATAATATAGCTAATTGTCAATGCTAAGATCTTATTTAGAATTATGCTTTATTTAATAATATTAGGACATAATTGTCCCATCACTCAAAACATTTAACAAAGTACCCATATTAAAACAAACAACTTTCTCATAACTTAATATATAAAATAATGAAAAATATTGTATATAATACATTGGACTTTATACTGAATAATCTGTTTAATGCAATTTTAACTGCTTAATAAAATTTAACATTTTATTTCAAATAATTATATGAAATTAATTGCCAAATTATGAAATGCCACTTAACAAATATATTGCCAAAATAAATTTTTTATTTTATAGTAATAAAAAAAAATACATAAGTATAAAAACATAGTATAAATTCAAAATTATATATTAAATAATAAAACATAAAATTTTTGGATAATATAGGTTCCATATAATATATAAAATATATTATAAAATAAGCGAAATAATTCACGAAAACAATTGTCAATAACAATATCTTGATATAAAAGCTAATCTAATTAAAAAATTAAAGTTCATGATTAAAATATAGAATTAACGCATGAAAGTTTTAATAAAACATTAAATAGACAGAATACTCTGTAAGAACTTGTCATTAACCAATGCGTGATCAATAAAACTTATCCGTATAAAGCCGTGTCCAATAATTGCTGCATGCGACATTATTCGTGTCGATCGAAATTCTTGTAGCGGTCGAGAATCGTGCCGACCAGCCAATTGCCGCCGACCATGTACGTGGCGTTGCGCGCGAACGTCTTGGTCGGCTCGTCCAAGCGCGCGTCCGCCTGAATCGAGTCGTTCAAGTCGGCGATCTGCGCCTCGACGCCGACGGCTAGCGCGGCGATCGTGCGCAGCGCGGTCTCGGCCGGCACGACGTCGAGCACGACCGTCAGCGCCACCGTATTCATCGTGCGCTCGTGGACGCCGTCCGCGTCGTTCAGCTCCTTCTCGAACGAGTGCACGTCGTTGGTGAGTATGATCGCCCGATTCACGAGACCGATCAGCTCCTGGAGCCGCGCGTCCGGCCAGTCCTTTTCGGGCACGAACAGGTCGTCCGCGTATTCGATGCAGTAGACGCTGTTGAACACCGCCGACGATTTCATGCGCACCTGTGTTATACGCCGGGCAAATTTTGATTAGTTCGATTCTACTAGCATGTGATATAATACATAGGATAGTATTTATAGCTATGACGGCCGTGATTATCGAAACATTGCATTTGAATGTTCGAATAGCTGAAATATAACTGTTTAAAACGTGTTGTAACGTTTGTCTAAATATATTGTCTAAATATATAAACGTACTATTTGTAAGAAGAGTCAAACGCTGTGCTTTAATAATATAAGCCACCGGTGGGCTAAGTTGCTATTCTATGATATAATGTATACCCAACAGGTAGAGCGCTATTATTTATGTAAAGTAGTATCTTGTTAGAATTTATACTAAATTAATCATTTAGATATAAGCAATTAATTTAGTGCAAACTTAGCGGCACATGAATGTGTTTTATAATAGTAATCAGCGGTTATTAGTCGGCGTTTGCTGCGCCTTGTGTTGGTCAGTAGCTCTTAACCTTCATAGCGCTACAAAATATACATAGCATAGCCTGCATAAAAGCAATCAAAGCTTTTGTATATTTATAATGCAGCAAACGGCAAATTTTACCACTGATTTCTATTAACTAACATATTCATAATTTGCTAAATTTGCTCTAAATTAATTGTTTAAAATTAGATGCTTAATTTAGCATAAATTGTAATGAGATATGGCGTTACACACATAATAGCGCTCGACCTAAAACTGCCAGATTATTTTTTAACAAAACTGGATTTTCTATTTTTAAACTGGATAAAACTGGACATAAATTTAAATTTATATTTATTTGTATTAGAATAATTAATATAGGATGTTAATAAAATTTACCGCGATCATTTCCTCGATGCTTTTCCATTTATAGCCGGCGGCGATGGCCTGACACTCCTCGATGTTACCCTGCATATAAACGCGCCAAATGTCGATGAAGCGCTGCCGCTGGACGGCGTTCAGCGCCTCGAACACGGTGTCGAAGACCGCATACGAGGCGAGAATCCACGGCCGCCAGCGGCTCATCGACACGTGTCGGACGCCCTGCAGGCGATCGAACATCTCGTTCGTCTGCTCGATGAGGATATCTTGCGCGCGCTTCGGATCGTTGGATACTTCGCCCCATTTCGTTTCAACATGATCGTCTACAATAAAGTAATGCAGCAGTATTTTCACCTAGATATAAAGATAAATGAGATAAATTGCATCAAGCGAAATATTTTAAACATTCCAATATTTTTACTATATTATTAATAATTATTAAAGCAAAACAATTTTCCAGAATTAACTCGAAATAGCGTATTGTTAGGCATTGAATTTGCAGTTTTTGGGATACATTTTTCCCCATCCTTTAAAACAATTAATTTTTATTTAAACAATTGTGATAAATCCGAATATAATAAAATTATTTTTTTTGTTTAAAAAAATTTGAATTTGATTTTGTCACATTCGACTTTGTCACAATTGTTTCAATAAAAACTAATTGTTTTAAAGAATAAGGTAAAATGTATCCCAAAAAACTACAAATCTAATGAATAACAATACGCTATTTAGAGTCAATTCTGGAAAATTGTATAATATTTAAGCTATTATTAAAAAAGACAATTATACTAATAATTACCAAATTCTCAAATCGGCTCAAGTTGTCGGCGAATGGATGAAAGACCGTCGCGAAGAAGACGGTGCGCTCGATGTGGCGGCGCTTCCGCTCGGGAAAGCAGCTGTAGTCGAGCCACCAGTCGATCCAAGCGCGCACTTCGGGCCTGTCGTCGAACGCGCTGTAGCCGATCGGCATTCGCGTCTCGAAGTCGGGCAGTTTGAAGCGCCGCAGCGACACGACATTGCCGTACTTGGCCAGCACTAATAATTTGGCAGAATAAAGTACAATGCGAATATTTGCAAAATTGACGTACAGTGCCCATCCAATATATGTGCGCAAAATTGTATGTAAATGAATATGTGCAAAAGTAAAAAAGTGCAATTATTTTTGACAAATTTATCGTTGTGGCACTTTTATCAATTTTTGCACATATCAATTTACTTTAATTTTGGGAACATATATCTGACGATCATTGTATTAGGATATTGTTAAAAAATTTTCTGCTATTACTAGTAGCAACTTTTTCATCTCGTTCTCCTTTCGACACTTTCATATCTGTGGTTTAATTTTAACGTTATAAAATAATATTTATCAATTAATATAACTATTAAAAGTTAGATATTATTTCACACTGTAGTCTCGGCCAGCGTTCTAGCCCTTTAAATACCTCAAAGTTTTAGTGCATTTTTTTTCAAAATTAATTAATTAAAACTTATATCTAAAAATACTTTGCACAAAATATTCCCAATGTGCGTATGTAATATTTGCGAATTATTATTTGCATGTTACAAAACTAGTTGGATTACTTGATATTATACAGACATATTGTTTTAATGTATTTTTAATAGTTAGACTTTTCAGTAAATATAAGTATATGTTATATGTTGAGCAATTGATGAGCAAATTGAACTTTGCGAAATTTTATTTTGCTACAATCAAACCACTGATATGTTAACTTTTTGTGGAATATTTTTTCAATAATTTAAAAAATGAGACAAGCAAATATTGTATTAAAATATATCATGACTCCAATATAAGTTACAGTTAATGTATTTTATAATCATATTTGCAGTATTGTGTTTGGATGCTTGAATGTCGTGGATAATTACTTTGTTATTTTGTTAGAATTTGGCAATTATACCAAATTTACCACTTATTAGTATTAATATAATGCGGTAAAAACAATCAATCTAAAATAAAATTAATTTCAACAATATATAATATTTTTAGATTGTGTGTCATAACATGTTTATTTATTTCGCAGTATAAGATTGATTATATTTAGACAGCTGCCGCATCATCAATTACGGCTGTAAATTATACCAATTAAAATTATGCCATTTGGTCAATTAATTATTACTCCACTATATTTTATATAATTAAATTGTAAAATGTTTACCATAAGACGTAGCATTAAATTTTAATTATACTATATGCGTTTGATAGAAATACATTGCATTCAAAATGTATTAGAAATGTTATATTAGAAATGTTTAAAACTCATCAATAACATAAACATAGTTAATTAACATAGTTAAAAAATATCAACTATAAATGTTTAAAAATTGTTATACTATATATATTTAAAATTTTATTTTATTAATTAAAACTGATTGCCATGCTGCTAATTTTTACATTTTTATACAAGCATATGAACTTAAGTAATTTTTACTATAGATATAAGTTTATTTCTGCTATTTATTAAATATTTAATTTATTATGTAAAATGTGGCTTGATAAACTTATAAACAGGATTCTAACACTATTGTTCACTAAATATATTAAATGTTAGATCGTAAAATTAAATTGAATTTAACAAAATTAATATATTAAAAATTAGATTTTATTCTTATATATTTATTATCGACAATATTTACCAATCATAGGGCTACCAGATATCCAGTTTTAGCCAGTTTCAAAATTTTACACATATTCTTATACAGAACCAATGTTAACATTTTCAACTTTTAATAATGCAATAAAATATATAAATTTTTTAAAATAACTTCATTTTAATATTAAGCATAAAGTTACAAAAGAATGTTGGTTTATATAATTAAGGCTAAATTAATATTAAAATACATTTTAAAATGAAATGGATTAAATTTGATTTATATAAAAAATATATAAAAAACTACTAATTATTTGCTTTTAATGATTACTTTAAACGGTTTAGCCCACTGTAAAAATAGCGACGCGGAATCCGAATCAAAAATCATCTCGCTGTCCATTTGTTTTTCCATGATAATTTCGTAATCGGCGCTTAGTTGCAAAAATCTAACAAGCAACAAAAACGCGTTAGCGGTGGCCAATTTTTCACCCGGACACGAGCGCCTCCCGATGCCAAACGCAACGTAAGCCGGATTCTTGTTTGAGAATTGACCAGTGCTATCCAGGAACCGATCTGGATTAAATTCATTGCCATTTGTCCAGTATTGCTTATTTGCTAAAATTGCACCTAGATGCATTACTACTTTTGTATGTCTAGCAAGTGTGTAGCTGCCTGCGCAAAACAGAAATTGTAAAATGATTAATAAAAATAATAAAAACTTTTAATTAGTTATTTAAAATATAAGTTTGCTCAAAATAGATATACGTGATTAACTTAACAGTAATTAATTAGATTATATTTAATGTTTGATTTAAATATTTTAATAATTAACAAAATTATAGATAGACGTCGCAAGCATGTTAAGTTCTTGATATTAATAAAATATTATCAAGATAAAATCAAAAACATGTATAACAAAATCAGCGTCAAATGCGTAAGTGTTTGCCAGAATTAACAATTAAAATTTTTGTTTTGTATTATACTGTACAGTTTTCTTGTGCAAAAATTATAATGTAATTAAAATATAACTGTACCAATTTTGCAAATGTCACGTGTTTTGTGAATAAAGCCGAGCGGAACCGGATTGCGGAATCGGAGCGCTTCGGCAGCAAACGCGCAGACGTTCGGCAACATATCGACGTCGCTGTGCAGCGGCGCTCGATCGCCGAGCGCCGTTTCGATTTCAGCACGCAGCTTTTTCTGGCAGTCGGGGTAGGCGGCCAGCAGCAAAATCATCCAGTCAAACAATATAGTTCCCGTGTCGGTGCTGCCTACAATAATTAATTTAAACACGTTATTTTTTAAATATTTTATAAAATTTTATAGTTTTGTAAAATAAGTACGCGTATACTTATAATTGTGAGTTTTAACCTTGTAGGTATTTTTAAAATATAATTGTAATCATAAATTAATAATTATATTGTTAAATAATTTTATACAATGTACCTACCTTCATTTGCACACAACCACGATAATATATGCATTTAAATATTAATTGTTAATTATAAAATTGAGCACCCACCCATGTACATATCAATTATAACCGAGATCAAATTGGCATTTGTGAGATGCGCTGCCGACGTATGCGCGGCTGCGATCGACTCGCGTCTGGCGTTTAAGAGAAAGTCGCAGAAATTACGTTTTGCCGACGCGTCAAATGCCTGCTCCCGATCGGCGAGTATTTCGTCGATCCAGTCGTCGACTTTGCGTAGCCGGCGCTTGTACTTCGCGTACGGGTCCGCCATTAGATAGTGGCTAAACGGCAGAAATTCCCAAGCAAATATTTTTGAACCAAGCTCCTCTTGAAAGCCAGTGATCAAATAATTTAGCATCTTATATTGTTTCTCCGTTATTTCTGTTCTGGTTATTTTAAAAAATAAATATGCTCAATAAACATTAGTTTTTAATTATATGGTAGAAATTAGTAAGCGTTATACTTCGCGCCAAATAGAATCGAACCAATTGCTTTTGAAATTGCATCGTGAGCGATTGTCTTAAATATAACAGGCACGTTAATTAGACCGTCGCGTTTCACCAAGTCCCACGTAGCGTCGCATCGTGAAAGTACGATTGAGCGCATTTCCTCGGTTTTCGCAAATGCTCTTTTATAAATAATTTCGAAAAACAATTTTAATTTGACATGCATATTATTGATTTTTAAAAATATTTAACAAACATTATAATTTTCGTAATGGATATAATTATTAATTAGAAAATTTCACATAATATCATATATGTTAACTTGACAATTTTAAACATTTTTAATAAACTACCTAATTGCCGATTGCCCGACCTGCCTGAGCGCGCTCCATTCCGGGCCGTAATCCGTAAATCCTATATTTTTGTGGTAGTCGTTGCTATGTAGCTCACCTAACAATATATACAATTTAACAAGAATCATTTAATGCGAGCTATATTTTCAGGTATAAGTTTATTTTTAAGTGCAGAATGAGATACTTATTATTTACTCTTAACATTTATTTTTAACTGAATATCTATTATAGTTTATGGCAAAAAATGCTCAAATGATCGCTGATAATTTGGGTGTACACTTTAAAGCTATAACTTTATTTCAATTAAGAAATAGTCCCTTATTTTCTACAGTTATTTTCTATTTATGTCTATGGTTCTAATTAGGACGTCGTGAGTAAGCTGAGTTAAGTATGTTGAAATGTTATGCTGTAGAGGATTAATAACGGATATCTCACGCAATTGACTTATTTCGTACCAAAGTAGGTGAATGCGCGTCCGGCCAGTTCGCTTTTGGCAAACGCCGCGCGGCCCGAGTCGACGTCACCGATGAACACCATCGGCATCGAACCGATCCATAGCGTAATAATCGGGCCGTGCGTTTCGTACAGTTCGCTGATTTTAAAATGCACATGCCGTTTGTACTTGTAAAACACTGAATAGCAATTATAAAGAAAATTATCGGTCGGTTTAAATTAATACATGTTTGGACTATTATTTTATTTTTACTACAATAATATTATAAATATTACTAAGATACTTACATTAATTTTTAAATGTTTAATTTATATTAGGTTTTTCATAAAATTATATTTACAATTGAAAATAAACTTACTTAATAAGTTGCCAAAGATTGGAAACGGAAATGGTCCCGGTGGATATCTGTATACATTTATGTAAAATCTAGTGATATATAAACTCACTAAAACTAACAGGAATATTGGATTTGTTAAATAGTTAATCAAACACGATAAAACAGTTGATACGATCATTGGTAAATGTATATTCTCATATAACTATTTATGAAAACATATAATATATTGTTTTATATAGCTTTTTCTTGTATTATTGCGCAAATATATTTAATATGTTCTAATCAAGTATTTGAGAATTGTGCACTCAGATATGTAACCCTAAACAAATTAACCTTCAAATTTAATAAAGATAAAATGGCAAATAATAATTATAGCATGCGATTTTAAAATTAATGAAGCGATAATTGCAATAGGATAAAACAATTAATCATTAAACAAATCAAGATAAAATTTTAAAATATTTTATATATACGTATTTATATTAAAGTTTTATTTATAGCCATATTATTATCTAGTATATATGTATGTTATTATCTTGATAAGTATCTAGTTTTATAAGTTTTAATAATTATTTAGAAGTTTGCTTGTTATTTCTTAATTAGTAAATGACAATTTATAAGAGATTCTACCGGTGCCTAAATCATTTTAAAAAGTAATGTTTAATTGCTTTTAATACACTATTTGATAAAAGAGTACAATTAATGCATTAATTTTATACTGTATATTACTGTGTATATGAGTTAAGCGTTGAAAAGTTTAGCCGGTTGTATTTGTAAAATTGTAATAAAATATATTGAAAATACTGAATAATGTTTTTACAATTTAATGTTGCTACAATTTTTATGGTGCAGTATATATACAGTACTGTATATAGGATGCAATTGTATGAGATGTCTGAAGCGGTCACTCGCGCCGTAAGACTGACCGCTAGTATTGTATCGTTTAATATGTTTTCGCGAATGACTCGAAACGGCGTTTTCGACCAAAACTGTCGTTTCGGTTGCCGTTACGCCGAGTGTCGCGAAGACGCGATAAAGTAATAAATAAATAAAATATTTGATAACAAAGACTAATTAGATTAATGAATAAAAGCTTAATTTAAATATAAAGTAGATATAGCAGTAAAAATTACTTCCCATAAAATAAATTTATTAGGTTTATATGAAAATATGTTTAAAACAAATTAGATTTCCCTTAAGAATATAATTATACATGAAAAGTGTTTTTTAAATCAAGCTTTGACATTATATTAATGATTACTTTAAAACACGATTGTTTTTGCGAATGATTTTGCTAATGATTAAATTATACTGAATAATAATCCTAATTATTATTCTGAAAGTTATTAATAAAATAATTTTGCAAAATTATTTTGATGTAGTTTAAAAAAATAATTATTATGTTTTGATAACTTATATATTTTACACTTCTAAGTTCTCGGTTCCAACTGTGTGAAACTATTCTAGTTTATCAATATAATAGACTTATACTGATAGTATCTTTTAAGAATGCAGCTTTTATTTTAACAATTTGATTATATATTATTATTTATCATGTTTAATATTAGTGTTATTGTGCTCTTATTTAAACTAAAATATGAATTTTGTTAATTAACCAAGATTAATAAAATTTATGAAATGTTAAATTTGTATTTTAAATAATTTATAATGTTATTAAAATATTTTATTTTCCAAGAATCTAATTTGTTCATTAAATTATTTTTGCTTGCAAGTGAAAGTTGGTTGTAAATGCCCTACATATAAGTTTAAGAATGAATACGTGATAACATGTTACTTGGATTTGCGTATTGACAGATATTAATGACTTGAATCAAAAGCCAAAGTATATATTAATGTATTTTATTCTACTAATGATTCAATGATAAGGAATAACAATTTTGATATAATGCGTTATAAATATTTTAATATTATATAAATTTTTGATTTACAATAATTTGTTAGGTAAAAAATCATACAGATAAATTTAAAACATTTAAAGGATTGTTTTTAGAAAGTATTTAATATTTGTGAGTTAATACAAAAATAAATGTAAAATAATTACAAATGTAAGTAGGCCCGTCACTAAATCAGTGCACTATTCCGCACAATTTTCGAAAAGTAGCCTGCACATTCGCTGTACTCCGAACATATTCGTATATATTTATTATATCTCCTAAAATGCAATCAATTCTTAGTATTTATGATATTTTTATTACATTTATCACGACTTGACGACAATTACTAAATATAATTCATTAAAAACCCTCCAATCTCTTGACGAGTAAATTTGACATGTGCAGAAGTTGTAAATATAATATTTAATTAAATAATTCGTTTTTGGATAACAGAATAATTTGCTTTCCATCTACGCACAAAATCCAAATTTTGTATCATAATTAATCATGGTAATAGCTATAATTTTAATTCAATTATAGTTTTAATTCAATTTGTTTTCTGACGCATATTGTATAATTAATCAGTAATATTTTATAGTTTCTACAGATTTCGCAATAAATGTACCTGGTATAAACCTGGTACAAAAAAGTTTCTGAGAAAATAAAGCATTCTATTTTTAAATATATTTACGTCGTGAGTATTAAAAATAGAAATTTTCGGGGATTTTATAAAAGATTAAATATTTTCTAAGTGAAAAAGTATCACTTACATTTTGTTGTCGGCTCATTGAAACAGAATGAGTTTGTTGCAATAAAGAACAAAGATTTCGCAATATACATATGCTTTGACATTTGCGGAAAACAAGCACTTAGTTGACAAAGTTTCATGCATTAATTCTATATAAAAATTATATCTAGTCATTTTTTACGTTTTAAACACAAATTCATATCTTGTTTATGCATTCATTTCTAATTAAAATTATATTTTTTTCATATCGAAGGCTTAACACACTTTTAATTCTGTGTTTAGATATTGAACTTAAATATGAAATTCAATTCATTAATTTCAATTGAACATTCTAAATTATTTACCGTACGCATTTTGCAAATAAAGCTTAATATTTATAATTAATATTTATATTAATTTATATTAATAAAATTTAATATTTTAAAATTTATACTAGGACAAAGAATATTTTAGCAAAACAACCATGAACAAAATATTTAATTTTTGGAATTTATATTTTTAAAAGTTTTTTCATGTTTCAAGCTTGCCTCGAATTTGCCTTTTATTTTGCCCTTGTTTAATTATTACCTTTTCATATTAATTTATTCATTATATTTACTATTTGTAATGAAATAATAATCATTAATTAATTAAAACATTTGCTCTAATTTTGTAAGAAATTACTGGATTTAATTTAATTTAATAAAATAATTTGTTTAAACTTCTTAATGCAGAATTAACTTTTATTGCTTAAATAGCCACAAATAAGTTAATTACATATAAAAGATGACGTTGAAAATGATACTGTGTGACGCAAAACAGAATAATTTGAAAAACTTTTGGTGAGAATATACAAGAACTGAAATGCTAATTATTAGAAACAATCTGTGTACTTTACTGTACCTAAAATCACTTAACAAGTTTGACGCTTACGTCGCACAACTATCTCCACTCGTCTGAGCGAAGAGTAAAAATAGTTTCTATTCATTGCCCGAACAGTGATAATGAAAGACATCTCTGAGTGGACGGCATTCGATCAAACCTACCGACGGATTAAGTCGGTTCTTGTACCGACTAATCCGGAGCCGGGATTAGCCGAGACTACGGATTGGTTGCGGCATATGTTCGACTATAACATACCGCACGGCAAGCGAAACCGCGGACTCGCAGTCGTGTCCACCGCCCGGCTTATGGCCAAACAACAGAATCGCCGTATTTCGGAGGAGGAACTGGAGTTGGCCCGAGTGCTCGGCTGGACCGTCGAAATACTGCAGGCTTATTTCCTGGTCGTCGACGACATGATGGATCAGTCGATCACTCGGCGCGGACAGCCGTGTTGGTATAAGCTGGTAGGCGTAGTTAGGATGCTTAAGTTTATTTTAGATTATTTTAATCAGACCAATCTTGCAGTCGCTTTAAAATTCGCATTTAAAATTATGCTGTATAATTTTGTAGGATTACGTGGGCTTGTTATCATGCAACGACGCCATTATGATTGACCAGGCTAACTATCTGATTATGCGCTCGTACTTCGGCGATAAATGCTATTATCAGAAACTTGTTGATCTAATGCACGAGGTATGCGAAATGCAATTTAGAAATGATATTTTAAACATGTAACATGTTTTACAAATGTTCGCATCGAAAGGTGTCGCGTCTGACGGCGTACGGCCAGTACATGGACTCGTCGGCAAACCCGCCGAACAAAGGCCCGCAATTCGCGACATTCACTCAATTACGTTACGACAGTATTATTAAATACAAAACCGCTTTCTATTCGTTTGTACTTCCCGTCAGACTCGGTATGTATGCGAAGTGATTCATTCAACGATTCATCATGCTACTATTTACACATTATTAGTTGATATAAATAAAAAAAATAAATATTAACTTAATACTGTATAAGTAACTAATATACAGCACATTTATTTGGCGTAAAATTTTATAACTAATTTAATAGTCATATAAAAGTGTTTAATTAATTGATTGACTGCAAACTCAATAGCGCTGTATATGTGCGGCTGTGACGCACCCGAAGAGCACCAGAACGCGGAGGACATCCTTCTGAAAATCGGCCACTTATTCCAAGCACAGGACGATTATCTCGACTGTTACGGCGATCCGGCGATTATCGGCAAAATCGGGACAGACATCGAGGAGGGCAAATGTAGCTGGCTAATTGTCAATGCGTTTAAACTGTGTACACCCGAGCAGAAGGAGATCATTGAAGCGAATTTAGGCGTTAAAGACGGCGAATGTGTTCGACGGGTGAAGACTGTATACAACGAACTCAATCTGAAAGATGTGTTCGAAGCGGACGAAGAAGTGCAATACAAAGACATTTGTCGAGCGATCGACGACTTGAACGGCAAAAGTCAATTGAATCCAAAAATATTCACTGAATTTCTTAACAAAATTTTTAAACGAAACAAATAATTTGCAAAACATATGCTATTTGTAAATAATTTTATTAAAATTGTTTTAACTTAATGTTATGATTAATAGTAGTGTTAAAATATAATTAAATTTATATCCATTTTCAGGTTTGCATGTAAACGCCATTATTTGTTGTAATTAATTTGCAATGCTAAACTAGCTACAAATTTATATATAATAAAATAATATTTTTAAGTCGTTTATTATATCGTTTAAATAATTATTGAATTATATAGCTATTTATTATTGCTAAATTATTTGAGTGTGAAATATAATGTTATTATTGCCAAAACTGCCAAATTGATTCATTTTATTACTCGCCGAGATTTTATATGCTGTCGAAGTCAAGCTGTAACATGTAAATTTGCCAATTACTAAATAGTGGGAATAATAATTTAATTATATTTTAAATAATAATTGGCAAGATTTTATGCGATTTTTAATCATGATAAAATACTCTTTGTCATAGTATAAATTTTAAAATATTACACTATATCAGTATAAATATTAAGCTTTATTAGCAAAATTAGAAATGCGTATGGTAAATAATTTAGATAGTCTAATTGAAATTATTTAAATTGTATTTCAGGTTTAAGTTCAATATCTTAACACAGAATTAAGAGTGTGTTTAGCCTCCAATATAAAAAAAATATAATTTTAGTTAGAAGTGAATGCATAAACAAAATATGAATTTGTGTTTAAGACGTAAAAAATGACTAGATATACTTTTTATATAGAATTAATGCTTGAAACTTTGTCAACTAAGTGCTTGTTTTTCGCATTTGCAAAATGTCGCAAATGTCAAAGCATATGTATATTGCAAAATCTTTGTTCAATATTGTAACAAACTTATTCTATTAATATTTGAATGAGCTGACAACAAAATGTAAGTGGTACTTTTTAGCATAATAAATATTTAATTTGATATAAAATTTCCAAAAATTTCTATTTTTATACTCACGACGTAAATATATTTATAAATAGAATGCTTTATTTTCTCAGAAACTTTTTTGTACCAGGTTTATACCAGGTACATTTATTGCGAAATCTGTAGAAACTATATTACTGATTAATTATACAATATGCGTCAAAAAACAAATTGAATTAACAACTATAATTGAATTAAAATTATAGTCATTACCATGATTATTTTATTATTAAAATTTGGATTTTGTGCGTATATGGAAAGCAAATTATAGGAAAGCAAAAACATATTATTTAATAAAATAGTATATTTACAACTTCTGCATATTCTTTACGAGTAAATTTGAACGAATTTTTTTTAATAAATTAAATTTAGTAATATTCATAATCTTATAAACTTATATAAAATTTGCAGTTTTATATGAAAACTTGTACTAAATAATAATTATTTACTATTTTTCCAATGATGTGTCTTCAGAGCTGCTGATCGGCGAGATTTAAGTCAATGCTTGCAATCGAGTCGAACGGAAACGGCTGTCAATCGGCGTTCAAATGACTGAATATATTGAACGCAATCTCTTAGGAAGTGATGAGCCGATGACTGACCACTGCGACAAATTTTATAATGATATATGTTTTTATATGATTTTTGCAGTGTTAAAATAAGACAAATAGATGATTGTATATATTTTGTTTATTAAAGTAAATTAATATTTGCTTAGATTGATACAGGTTACATTTTTAGCAAAAGCAAAACATGCTAAAAATACCGAAACAAAATTTTCCTTTATTTCAACAATATGGGCAAGTGATAAATATGTACATTATTGTTTGCATAATTGACATTTATGCTTTGTATTGTGTATTGTGAAGCTTTTTTTGTAAATTATTAATCTTGGTTAATTAACAAAATTCAAATTTTAGTTTAAATAAGAGCACAAAAATACTGATATTTAACATGAAAAATAATTATATATAATCAAATGTTTAAAATAAAAGCTGCATTCTTAAAGGATACTATCAATATAAACCTATTATATTAATAAACCAAAATAGTCTCACACAGTTTTAACCAAAAAAGTGGAAGTGTAAAAATATTGAAGTTATTAAAACATAATAATTATTTTTTAAAAACTATGTCATTATAATATTGCAAAATGTTTTGATAAATAACTTTCAACCAAAACATTTTCAAGTAAGTGTTTAATTAAATTATCGTTCAGTATAATTTAATCATTAGCAAAATCATTCGCAAAAACAATCGTGTATTATAGTAATCAATAATAAAATGTCAAAGCTTGATTAAAAAAATACTTTTTATGTATAATTATATTTTAATAATTACATTCCAAATGGAAATCTTTTTTAACAAAATAAATTTACATAAAAATTTAATTAAATATTATATTTATAACTTCTGCACATTTTTGAAGAGTAAATTTAAACAGATTGTTTTTAGTGAATTAAATTTTGTAATTGTCGTCAAGTTGAGATAAATGTAATAAAAATATCATAAATACTAAGAATTGACTGCATTTTAGGAGATATAATAAATATATGCAAATATGTTCGGAATACAGCGAATGTGCAGGCTACTTTTTGAAAATTGTGAGGATTAGTGCACTAATTTAGTGATTGGGTTTCGGCAAGGACATTAGGTCTATACCGATATGTTTCTGTTAAAGATGAAGCAGGGTAGAATTTGCGGTTCAAAATGTATACTGCAAATTTATGTTAAAAATAAAGTAATATTCGGTTTATAAAAAGCAATCAATAATACGCATCCGTCGGCAAAATAGTGTGCGACGAATGCAACGCCGATTCGCTATACATCCGATATACATAGTAACTACTAATTTGTACAGTACACTCGCTATGTGCGGTATCTAATATTAACCAACTTACATTCGTAATTATTTTACACTTATTTTTGTATTAACTCACAAATATTAAATACTTTCTAAAAACAATCTTTTAAATGTTTTAAACTTATCTGTATGATTTTTTATTTAACAAATTATTGTAAAGCAAAAATTTATGTAATATTAAAATATTTATAACGCATATTTTATTTATATAAAATTAATTTTTGAATATAATTAGTAAATAAATAATGCGAAAAACTAAAATATTTATCAGGGTTTTATTATTTTAGTATTTTATAAAATATGTTTACTCATTGACTATTATTTTATTTTAATTAAAGATATTATGTATTTGTTTGATAATATAATTTATTAAAAAAACAAATGATTAAATTTTAATTTTATTTATAATTAACTTGAATTTCATCAATTGCATTAATTGTTAGAAATGCTCAAGATTATAGACTCAACTAGTTTAAATAATAAGAATTTATTACTGTACACTGTAAAAATTTTCAATCCCTTTCAGGACTCGATCGGCATACCTTTTATGCGAATTGCACTGTTTATACTACAAAGATTGAAACTTTGATTTCAAAAGCAAACTATACTAGAAATGCAAATATGAAATTGTCCTCTTTTTTCTAAAATTTTGACATGATAAATTAAAGTTTTATATTTTTGATTACAGAATTGATATTTATACTTGGTATGTACATTGTAAATTCGTATGACTTATTAATCTCGAGTAATTAGCAAATTTCGATTTTACAGTTTAAGCAAAAATATTGAACAAGAATTTTACATATGTATTCTTTGCTTAAATTAAGGCTATACTTAATAGTTACATTAAAATGTAACAATTATTTAATTACTTATTTAAGTTTTTAAAATAGAAGATTGTAGTTTAACAAATAAATTTTGAAATTATATTTAAATGCTATTTTGATAAGTCTCTTTTTGTAAAATTGGTGAAATTACTTCATAGGTATATTCTTGCAATTTTTCATACTTTGTAATAAATTAAACAAATTCTATTAATTTATACAAAAATAACACAAATAATTATATTACATATAAAAAATTTTGTACTGAAAAAATTGATATAATGTAACATTTATAATATTTTATATTTATACCTTATTTGTCAAAAATCATAACATCAATTCTATATACGCGAATTATGGCGCAAATGGCCCGTCATTTCGCAGCCATTCAACATGATAATTTACAATTAAACTAGTTTTTTAACATGGCAAAATGTAATCATTAGTAAAATATAATATATTAATATTAATAAGCTCATACCTTGATTTAATAAATCGTTGATAATCTGTAAAGCGCTATTTTAATATTGCAAAGTTTATTTAAACATGATTAGAATGAAGCTTGATTAAATGTTTATTAATTTATACGAAAACTTATACTAAATAATAATTATTTACTATTTAATACAATGAAGTATATTCAGAGCGCACACATTCAGAGAGTATACGTTATATTAAAAATAATTAGTTTACACAGAATTATTAATTATTTTTTGCGATAAAGTATCTGAGAGCTGCTGATCGGCGAGACTTAAGTCAATGCTTGCAATCGAGTCGAACGGAAACGGCTGTCAATCGGCGTTCAAATGACTGAATATATTGAACGCAATCTCTTAGGCAGTGATGAGCCGATGACTGACCACTGCGTCGATTGGCGACAAAACTAGTTTTAAATAATTAGAGAATAATATAATTTTAATGCAATTTATTCTTATAATACTTTTTAAATTATTTTCAAATACCTGAAACATATTTTTCACATTTACTATCAGAGGTTTGTGTTGAATCATTGGTTCACAAATAACTGGCCAAACATCTCGGCGCACAACTCCGACTCCACATTAACTACACTGTATAACCAAAAATGTGGCCAAATATTAGCATTAATTGCTATTCCGTATGATTTGATTACTAGTCGAACAAAACGTATTAATAGTTAGGCTTTCGATAAGTCATTAATAACTGGCAAAACGCATAGACAGACAAACATGTTATTTATTATCATATGCTATCATTTTCTAGTGTTTAGTTATTAATTCATTAAGTTACATGCAGGAAAGTTACTACTAGGTCAGTCGTACGGCGAGAGTCAAAGCATCCGACATCTCAAGCGAACACATGTTATATATACTGTAGAATAAAAACAGGTTTATTTAATGTTAATTTTATATAAAATAAAACGTTATAAAAATAAAATTAAACCTTATTTTACACTACGTTTAGAAATTTTGTATTATTGCATAAAACTATTTTTAAATATATAATTTAATTTCAATATTCGCGCCAATCGACGCAGTGCTCAGTCATCGGCTCATCACTGCCTCAGAGATTGCGTTCAATATATTCAGTCATTTGAACGCCGATTGACAGCCGTTTCCGTCGGCCAACACTGCAGGCGTCGACTTAACTTTGAACAGATAATTCATCGCAAAAAATAGTAAATAATTTCTAAATTCAATGTATAATTTTATAATTATAACATTATATTAACCAAAATTTTACATTTATCCCAAGCTGAAACAAGTTTGCATTATTTACTTGAAGCCTATTTTGCTTTAACAAAATAATAATAATTCTGCATGTTTATATTACTTATAACATTATGTTTTAAAATATATTTTTAAAGCTTAAAGCGTATGCTTATGTTGTAATGCACTCGTTTTTGTGCTTGCTTATTTAGTATAAAAAACTGTTTATTAATACATATCAATGTTGTGTTGGTTTGTAGTTTTAAAAGTTGTAAATCTATACTGTATAAATTCAAATATTTTAGTATTATCAAATTGTTTTGCGGTAGAATATTTTTGCTTGAAAGTAAGATAAAATAACCTTATTACATTTAATAATAAGCATGAATATCTAAGTAAAAAATGCGTGATAGTAAATAATAACATGTATTTCTATATTATTTGGCTGTTTATAATGATTTTCTAATTACTGACTAATAATGAGTTTGATTCCATTAATGATCAAATCATACGGAATAGCAATTTACTTAATTAAATGATAATTTTTGTCAATTATTCTTGTTATGCTCTTTTGCTAATGTAGTGCCGGAGTTGAGCGCCGAGATGTTTGGCCAGTTGTTTGCGCAAACACAACCTCAACATGTATTATAATAATACTTTCCATACAAGTTGCGAAAAGAGCATGGCATAACTATTTTACAAATTAATATTTATTAATAATGTATTAATATAGTAAGTAATATTTCATATTGTTTTCTCAATACAATTCAATTATTTGAAAACATTTTTAAACTAAAGTATTTTTATCAAAAAAATGTTTCAGTCTAATCGCCATTTATATAATTCAACAAAATTGCAAAAAGCATTTTCACATTTAGTTGTAATGTACAATTAATTTCAACAATAATTTTAGGCATGATTACGTAAAATGAAATACTTGCGAGGAAATCATAACATGTTTATTTGTGCGTTCTGAAAGTTTAATGATTTTATATAAAGCATAAACAGTAATAATGTGTTGCATTCTATTAATGATTAAATCTTACGGAATAATAATTTACTTAATTGCTTGCTAATATTTGGTTCTATTTTTTGTTAGGCTTAGCCTTGGCCCTTATTGGGTGAATTGCTAATGTGGTGTCGGAGGTGAGCGCCGGGATGTTTGGCCAGTAGTTTGTGAACCAGTGCCTCAACAGGTTTATTGCTAGACAACACATATAAGTTATGAAAAATCATACATAACTAAATCGTAAAATAAAACAGTATTTATTTTTCTTTATATTTACTGTTTAAATTTATTATTTTACTTTAATTGTGTTAAAACTATTTTTAATTATATACAGAATATAATGTACGCTCCAAGAGATGTCTGATGCGGTCACTCTCGGAGTACGACTGACCGCTAGTATTGTTTCGTTTGATATGTTTTCGCGAATGACTCGAAACGGCGTTTACGACCAAAACTGTCGCTTCGGTTACTGTTACGCCAATTGTTGCAAAGACGCGATAAATAGAATTGGAAGTTTTGTGATGTTTAACATGTTTAAACAATGGCAATTGTTGAACATAGCCAGATGAATGTTTGCCAGGTGGAATCTATTGCTAAGTAGTATGTATATTTTTAATAACTATTTTAAAACCATTATTGCTGATTAAAATAATTAGCAGTTATAATGTATATAATACTTAATATACTTGTAAGTTAATATTTATAAGGTTACTAAATTAATGCAGTGTAACACACATTTTTGAAAATATTTATTTACGCAATTATTTACATTAATGTAATATTTAATTTAATATAATGTTATATTTACAGCATAATTATATTTTTTAATTACATAATTTTATTATATGATAAATATAAATATCCAAAATTAGAAAGTTATTTGAAAAATAATCCTGCAAATTACTGCAAACATGTTCAAAATTATGTGTTATCAATTATATAAACAAAAATGTAAATATTTTATTTATTAAGTCAAATATATAAAAAAATAAGTAGATTTCATATAAATGTTTCGTGCATATTTTGTTTTAGAAAAAAAATTGCATAATAACAATTATTTTTAAAAATGTCAATGCTATTTTTAAAAGTTTATTAGAAAATACATTAGTAACAAGTGCAAAATCTAATATAATTTAAAACTTTATTTAAAATATTGTATTTATCCCGGTATAGATAAAATAAATATTCATTATATTAGCACAATTAATCCTTCTTCTATGTAGCTTCAATCATTAATACATAATCAATAGAACATGATAACAAATAATTATAATTTATTAAGTTTTTCTATCTATACGTTTTGACAGTTATTAATGACTTATCGAAAGCCCAACTATTAATTCGTTCGACTAGTGATCAAATCATACGAAATAGCAATCAATGCTAATATTTGGCAACATTTTTGGTTACACTGTATAGTTAGTGTGGTGTCGGAGCTGAGCGCCGAGATGTTTGGCCAGTTGTTCAGTGAAACAATGCTTCAATTCGGACTACAGCTATAAGTTTGATATGCATTGTGAGAATACTTTTACTGCAGGTATAGTTAAAATATGAAAATTCTTTAAAAATAATTTAATTTCATTAAAATATTATTAATAATTTAAAAATAGTTTTCGCGACAACCGATTCAGTGGTCAGTCATCGGCTCAGCACTGCCTAAGAGATTGCGTTCAATATATTCAGTCATTTGAACGCCGATTGACAGCCGTTTCCGTTGATCTACACTCGATTTGAATGCCGCCGATCAGCAACTCTCAGATATTTCTACGCAAAATAATTCTGTGTAAAATAGTTATTGTATTATTACATTTAATATATATTAACAAACATTTAATCATGCTTCATTCCAATCATGTTTAGATAAACTTAACGAAATAGCGTATTACAGTATGTCAATGATTTATTAAATCTAAGTAAGACTTTATCAAAATATTATATTTTACTAATAACTAAATTTTGCCGTGTTAAAAAATCATATTTATCTGTAAATTACCAAGTCGAATTGTTGCAAAATGACTGGTCGTTTAAGCCACAACTCGTGTATCATGTGATATTTTAGTGAATTGACGTTATGATTAATCTACAAAAATGTATATATGTCTTGTGCGAACCTTGCGGGTGCTGCCGAAGCAGGTCCTGCCCGGTAGGTCACACGAAGGCCTTCGCTAAGATC
>JAQIXC010000220.1:0-37795 GCA_034697605.1 Metabelba pulverosa | reverse complement strand
AATAAATTAAAAAAAAATTTTTAGTAATGTAATTTTTGAAATTACTTTTCAAGTAATTTCGAGTTTTGCAACTTGAAGATTTGTATAGAAACCTCGGATATTATACTAGGTAATTTATTTATAATACACAATTAAAAATACCATATAACCCCACAATTTAATAGAAAGTAGATTAATAAACAAATTTTTAAAGAAATTATGCTTTAATTATCATGTTAATTTAACAATAAACATGGTTAAAATTGTTACAAATTGGGCTTAAAAAGTATAAAAATGGGGGTATGAACATCGCCCCCTCCTGCGCCGCCATTTTGTCTTTAATTTAAAATATTTCAAAAGGGATTTGTAGTAAATCGCATTACCTTTAATTTGATGTATAATACATGTTATTTTTAATCATTTAAACTAGTTAAATTTAACTTACTAAGTGTACGATCTAATTGTTTGTATATCTGTAGTTATAAGTTTATCAACAAACAATGTTAATTCATAAATGTAGAAAAACACACATTCATTGTGTTTAATAATAAGAATAAACAATATTCTCGGCTTTAATAGAATGGAATAATTTAATGAATTCATTGATTCATTTGGAAATGAAAGCCGAAAAGGGAATGGAATGCGAGAGACCATTGAAATGCGAATATATTCTAATCGGAAAACTAATATTTTGTTCTAACATTAGATAAATTAAGAGTAAGAACAACACATTCAGATTCGTCGGTTCCCCAAATCAGATAAACCGTTCTCTTTGTCATTGTCTAACCTCTGGGATTCTGACGGCTAAGTCCTGTCTAAGGCTTCTGTGGGTTTGGCCACACCTGAGACCCGCCAAACGAACTCAACTAAACCGAAAACTCGCTTCAGAGCCAATACAGCGCCAATACAGCGCCAAAGCACAGCATCGGAGTACAGCGCCAGAGCTCTGTTCGCTCTGTTTGTATATACGATATAATTCGCTTTCGTTTTTCTGTTTCTCTTATTTTTCTATTGTTTTTCTTCACTCATTAAAGTGGGAAAAGAATGAGAGAAAAAATTGTGAGTTTTGTTGTATTGAACACAAGAAGAAAAAAAATAGTTTCAAAGCATTGAACCGTTTATCTCATTGTGTACTCAAAGCGATTCAGAAGACATGAGAGGAAACTGATGTAAGACTAGAGTTACAGTAATTTCAAGAATTCTATATTTGTCTGATATAAAGCTAATGAAAAAAGAAACGCTTTATTTGTTCAAGACTTTATTTTAATGAACGAAGAGTTGCACCAGGCTAAATATTGCAACCAGCTAGAGTCTAGCTAGACGCTCTTTATGCTCGAGGACCACAACCGTTTATTTCAGTTTCTAATTTGCAGCATTCCACTTTAAATATTATTTAAATAATAATGGAATTTAATTTTTTAAATAATAATTTAAAACATTGGTTATAAATCAATGTAAGAGCGGAGTAGATATTGAGCCGCAAATATATGAATTGTGAATTTTTGAGCCCAGTTTTTGCATTCTCAGTGAGATACTGGTGCCTCTCCCGGAGGAATGAGCCGAGATGTCAGTGCCAGTTATACTCGTGATCTACTCTTCACTACCAATTCCCTCTCTATTGTATTGCTTCTTATTTTTCTCATTCACTTTCCGACCTATTCTTCCTCTGCTGCACATGAGTTGCTAAGCGACCCAATTCCCATGTGAGGGCACCGGAAGATGACATAATTACTACCAATCTCTTTGCCTCAAATTTCTATCCTGTTCGAAGGCACAAACGTGACTGCCCGTCCTACCCGTCCACCCGGCCTTCGCTTGCCATTCAAGCTTTGGTTTCGAGAATATTCTTCTATTAAATCTTTCATATAGTGATCTCTGCCTTAAACTTATATCTTATTTACTAAGTTTACAATTTTAAAATGTAACAGTATAACAGTTAAACGTACGATAGGGTAAATTGTTTTAGTTGGCAAATAATTTATATACTGTTTTAGAAATTTACTGTTTATTAAATTGCTTAGAATAGAAAATATGTTAATTCTAATCAATTTTTGTTGTTTTGTTTTGCGTTTAAAAGTCGAAAGAAAAGTCGAAAATTAAATAAGTATTGAATAACGCGTTTAAAACAATAAAAGCAATTATTAGAATAAAAATAAAAACAAGTATTGGTTTCACAAACAATAAGTGTTTGATATAAGCGTTTGTATTTGAGTTAATCATTGATCAAAATCGCATTTTTATTGAGTTTGTCTATAAAACAGGAATCTTATTGTGATTTCGACCTCAACTACAAGTCTACAACACTATTGATATTTTGCGGAACAATAAAGAAAAAAAGATCTCTAAAGCTATTTATCCGAAATCAATGAATTTTTGTCGACTTTAATATTGACAAACGTTATGTCATATATCGAACCAGACGTTGCAATTGAATTCTAGTGCTTAGACTTCACGCAAACATTAAGATTACATTTACTGCTCTAACAATATAGCGATCTTTACTGTAAGTGTCAATAAAATTAATCAATTAACTTTTATTAACAGTATATTTAAATCTAGGCTTTGTCGGGAAATAAGTGACAGTTTTTTTTATTTCTTTTTAAATCAAGTGTGTTTAAAATAATACTTTTCAAGGTAAAGTAAGCTCATAAAATTAATAATTATAGAAATGCTATTATTGCTATTATTAAAAACATAACTTGCTGCAATACTAGTTGCAATTTAAGAATATTTTTATTTTAATTGGATTTGCAATATTCCTGTGTATAATAGCTTATTAATATTATTATTAATAAAAAGTTAGAATGCCATTAATCACTAGAAAGCAAATTTAATACTTGTTTCAATTGGTCTCAAATTATTTATTGGTAATATTACTGACTTCTAGCAAAAAGTGATGATTTTTGGGTCATTTATCATAAATGTTCGGTATATGTGATGAAAAATATCGCTTATATGACCCAAAATGGTACGTATTTTAGAATAAAATGATATTAAATATATAGCAGAATTTGAGACCGATTTCATGATATGAGTCGTTCAATACATTATAAACTATTTTATATAATATCCGCAAAAGCATTCAAAACCATATTTTTCGGTTGAATGAGTCGAATGGCTTTAATGAGAAATGAAATGTGATTTTAAAGTTTGAAGTTTGAAGTGAGAGTCAGGTAAAGCGACTTTTCTATTCAATTTGCTTTAAATGTGGATCTTTTCCTAATTAAAAATAATAAACATGTTTATAAATGAGATAATCTAAGATGCCTTTCGGGTCAGTATATGTATAGCATATGGAATGCGCTGATCGGTAGTGAACCGAATCGCACGAACGACCGCTCATTAGTGCCATTGAATAGCAAAAGCATAGGCTATGCGTCGGTTATGCGTTTCCTAAGCATTGGGTAAGGATTGGGTGTATTCGCCATTCGCTCCTACCTAACCATACCATACCATACCATACCATACCCGGCCACAGCCAGATTATAGCCGACCAGATGAGGCATATATTTACGAAACAATGTTCTATCGGCTCGAAAGGCGGGGATCACGACATCACTCAAAACACAAATGACAGCTCTCTCTCTCTCTCTCTCTCTCTCTCTCTCTCTCTCTCTCTCTCTCTCTCTCTCTCTCTCTCTCTCTCTCTCTCTCCCTCTCCCATGCAAATTAAAACTAATTACAATTTTTTAATAATTAAATTTAAATATACTTTTGTTTATAATTAACTGAAAAATATATTTCAAACACTGATTTGGCAAAAGAGAAAAATTTATTTTAACAATAAAACTCAACTATTATTTTATCCACTTTTCGAGATATGTATTTCATTGTTCCTGTTTCGCCAACTTTATACACCGGAGCGAGATTTCGTGTAATTGCACCCAAAGGGCATTTTCTAGAATTTTTATTTTCGATACGAATGATGTCAAGTATTTTAGTTTTTATATGACTCGAAGTTACATAAATTCAGTTGAAATTCAAGTTTAGTTTGTTTTTTATCAGAAGGTTTGGTCAGAAATGAAATCAGACTAAAACCAACGATTCTATTGCTTATTATTGCCGGCGATTGCAGCGTTAGGCCTCACTCTCCTCTCCCTCCCTCCCCTCCCCTCCCCTCTGCCTCTCTCTGAGGAATATCGGAAATATTATTTAGTGCTCACATTCATTGAAGAAATAAATTTTAATTCATATTATTTTGTCAAATATTATAGAAAATTCGACAATAATTCTTGGCTCTAAACTTGGCAATTTGTTATCTATAATGCAGTTTTATTGCAAAAATATTGTAATATTTAGCAACAAAAAAATGATTAATTAATTTATAGATCATTTATTTAATTCTAAATTAGTTCAAATAAAAGTCAAAATAAATATTAAATTTTTTTTCATTCAAATGGTATTTAAGTTATTTTTTGATTTCTTTCTAATAGCGCTTAATATATCATAAAATAAATAAAACTAATAATAATAATTCAATCCTATTATGATAGTAGAAATATATTTTCCAAAATTTGCATACTATTAACGTAATTGTATTTTTCTTCTGTGTAAACAGATCTTCTTAATGTAAAAATATTTTTGAATAAAAAGCTTTTTCTTTTCGGTTAACTTTTCTGCGATATATGAGTAACAAAGCGTAAAAAGTGAGACAATTGAGTAGTGATAGCAAAACACAATGTTATTCAATATTATGCAATGTATTCAGTATTATGCAAGAAAAAATAATAAATATGATCTGAAATAACCTAGGTTCACACTACTTTAGATTATACAGTCTGTATATACATGTTTATTTACTTGAATCTTAAAACAAAACTATTTTAAAACATATTTTAATAAATGTATTTGTGTATGCTATTTTCTAAATTTATAATATAATTATACATTTTAACAAAGTCAAAACTATTAAATTTAAATGCATCTAATTTTATGTCAAATAGTATGACTTTTAAAATGTAAATATAAATTTTACCCATAGAAACCTGGTTTTGTAATATTATATTTAATTGGTGTGTATATTATTTCGTAAATCGTACGTTTATTCTATTGCATATAAAATTCAGCTCTAATTTCGTTTATAATATATTTAATACAAAAATTAATCACAATTTGATTTAATTTTTGTTCAATTATATAGTATTTGGCAAAATAATTCCGGAAAATATTTATTCTTCTCACTAGAACTACATATGAAAAAGCAGACAAAATATTAATTCAATAAATTCACACAATTTTGTGGTTCAAATAGCAATGCTTTTCAATCATAACCTGTCTGTCCGTCAACTTGACTGAACAAACGAAGAGTATATACTGTAGTCTATTGTGGACTCAAACCTCTAGACTTGTATATCGTATTACAATCAAAAACATTAAAAGCAATGCAAACGAAGAAAATGGTAAAAAAGCGGTAAATCAATTGATTCAGTTCTAGTGCTCAACTTGTATTGGATTTGTTTAGTTAAGGTTTAGTCACAAAAAACATAACACTCTATAAGAAATAAGCACTTATTTGGTCCATCTTATATCAAGTATAAAACTCGGAGTCATAACTCGAATTGCAATCAAAAAAGACTTCTATACAGTTACTGTATATTCGGCGCTTTCCCTCGCCTTCAGACTCGACTTTATCGTGAGTTTTAAAAAGTTATTTTAAGTTCAACGCAATTGTTGTGAATCACAGCAGAAAAGTTGATTTGTGGCTCTCTTTTCATCACTTCTACGATTCGAGCATTGCTTCAGATGTTTGTTAGAGATATCGCCAATAGACTGACGAACGGCAAACGCATCTGATATTACATCTCTGCTCTCTCTCTCTCTCTCCCTCCTTCCCTCCCTCCCTCGCTCCCTTCTCTCTCTCTCCCCCACTCATACTCTTCTTATATAAGTATGTGATATACTGTATGAAAGGTATATGCCGTCAATATTTGGTCATAAAAAGTGGTTCTCTCAGACCGACCCTTACTCTAGGTTTGCTGTTTTTATGTAATTATTTCTAATAAGTTATACCGTATAATGAAAACAACAATTCAAATGTATTTTGCTTTTACTCAACTCACAGCAAACAACTAGAGTCTGACCAGAATTGCGAAAACAGATGAACTGAGAGACTGAGCGCCGGGCGTCGCGTTTGGCGGTCGCTCTCAATGGGCTATGCGTTGAATCTCTCGCTGCGCTCAGACGGTCGTCGGTTTCATCTATTCTCAGATCACTGTTCATCAGTCGCTTACCTCAGAAATAGTTAAATGCTTTTGCAATGCATAGAGAGATGCGAAACCACTTGCAACCACTCGCTAACCCCCACCGCCTCTCACACTGTGATCCACGCGAATACATATTCTATTGTATTGATACAGTTCTCTCGCAACTCATATACTGTGCACACAATCAAACCACCCGTCCCTCTCAACTGCGCTAAACAGTTGCGACGAATAGATGGCGTAATTACTTATTTCTTAATTATATTCTTCGCTATTCTTCATAAATAATGCAATTAAAGCATTTAAATGCCTTCCACTGGTTGTACAGTATATTAATAGCATTCTTATTAAATGTCCTTTTATTACACCAATAACTTTGTCACTTTAACGCCGATAAACAGAGAGGGATTAGATTTTATGTAGGTTATTTCTTGACAATTTCAGTCCTTATCTCGACACTTTTTCATTTTTATCGATTTCAAAGGGCTGTTCTTAAAACAAATTTGCCAAGCTCATATTAGTCGCGATAAGAACTGATCAAGTCGCATCATTTATTTATGTTAACAAGATGTAATTGAACGGGGAAAATAGAGCCGTTCGAGCCGCCGGAGTGCCGGGGCTTACACCTGACAATAGCTCGCGTCGACTATTTCGCCGATTAGTTCGTATTCTCAACTCCTAAGTCGTTATAAGAGTTTCTTATAAAAAGAGATTAGTTTTGAATTGAAAATATTTTGTTGGGACACGACTTGATTGCAGTTAACTTTATCGAATGGTATTATTTGTGTAAACATAAGTTTAATACTTTGTATGTTATATTCGGGTAATCTCTTCAATAAAAAAGTTTCCAAACACTACAAACAGCTCTCTTTTCGATCCTCTTTTAAAACTCGAGATATGCAGTACTAAAGCTATTTCTGCAATAGTCATGAAGAATGACCGCTCTATTGCCTGCCAGTGCTCGCCGTACAGGCAATTCAGACGATACTTCCCTCGCCTTTCGCAGTAAGATATACACAGTATATGCCATATGTGTCGCTAATATTTTTGGAACCAATACATAACTGGCGATAAAACCCGAAATAAATTTATCGCTTCGGCACAACATTCGACATGAAGTTCGTATCAATATTTAAGTTTTGTAAACAATGTCATAAACTATGTATGAAATTGTGTCGTACGGATACAATCCGTTTGCTAAATATGATTGCATTTACCATGTACAGTATAAGATTTTTTCCCTCGCAAATTTTGTTTTTGTTCTTTGCATTCAAACGCAAAGCTTTTATGCAAACAAAAGGCTTATTAAAAAACATATTTTTGTTCGAATCTAACAAAAAACGAGAAATTTTTAGTTTCCGAAATAATTTGTTTGAATGTTTGGTTTCAAACATATTATTCGTCGCCGTTTTGGCCGCATTTGCTGTCTATTGAAAACATTCGTCTATTCTATGTTCCAAACGCTTCAAAATGGAAATAAGAGCCGACGACACGCCTATCACTCTTTCGAAATAATGCAAACGTAGAGTATATTAAACTTAATAGAAAAACAGAATATTTCGCACAAATAGCGTTGTAATATATTTGAGTGCAACATGTTAAGTGAAATTTATATAACTGTTTATTATTTTACATAAAAATATTTTTATATGCTGTACTAACTTTTATCTGATTAGCTGTGAATTAGCATATTTATACTGTACATTGTCGGCGAGATTATCGAGATATTCATAATGTTAGCGAATTTCTAATATCTAGTGTCAGTTCGGCGATAGCATTATAAATAAACATAACAAATTTTAGCTGTGTTTCTGTTTTAGCTTTCAAACATATTTCTTATATTGTCCTCTGATTGTAGAGAGCAATGCCGTGTCAGCACTTAAGTCCGGTTCCCTCTCCCAGTGCTCTTTAGCTGCGCTCTAACACTAATTTATTGTCGACATTAATACATGAGATGTGTTGTAATTTATATCTATTGTTAAAACTATTTAGTAATTCGAAAATTATTTCGCTTTTCCGTCGAATTTTCATTCATTGGGTCGAACATTAAGTTTGAAATAAAACGAATTTACACTAAATTGTCAATTAGTTGTGTTTAGTGCCGAACAAAAATAATTACAAGTGTTATAGCCATTGATGTGCATCTGTCACATCACAATCATTTGCCGTTTTCCTCATTTCATTTCAGCGAATATACCCCGTCTTAGCCCTGAAGGTCAGTGCAGACACACATACGCTCACACATGCAAGGGATGCCAACTCAAGCTTTTCATCCTCTCTCCCACTCCTAGTACTCACTATTTTCTATTTAGTATTTCGGCTAAATTAGTAGAGAAAACATCATCTCTCCACTTGCTCTCTCTCTCTCTCTCTCTCTCTCTCTCTCTCTCTCTCTCTCTCTCTCTCTCTCTTCCCTCTATAAATGACTCATTTTAGAGATGGATAGGAAAGAAAAAGAGAGGAAAAAGGGGGGAATTGTGGGAAAAAGTGGGCATAAAATCGCGGGGAATATACGGCATATACAGCGATAGCAGTGAAGGCAAGGGTGAGGCTCTTATTCTCAGTTTATATCTGCAATCCCTATGGCAACCAATGCACACACTGTAGACACACTGTATAAACGTTTGCAGTGAATATTAAAATGCATTGCTTTTCGTTTGGACTGCAGTTATACAACACATACAACACGTATATAAAGCACATACTGTACACAAACTCAGTCTCTGGTTCTCAATATTAGACACTTTTGCCAATTCGGGCTTTTCTATTGGGATACTCATTCACACACTGCTGTACTCTTACTCTAATCTAACATGCTAACAATTTGAATACTCTTCAAATCACCTTCTAATGCAATGGAGCGAACCTTCACTTATTTTATATTCGAAAGATATCGCAACGAGTATACAGTGTAAGTGAATATTTTGATTAAAACGAGGGCTCAAAGCAAAAAGTGTCGACTCTTTAGCTCAAATGCGAATGTGGTTTAAAAGTTTAAGCAATACTTAGATAAGACGTTATAGGATTGAAATTAAGTCCAAACCCATCTCATTAAATGCAATACTAGTGTCGCTACTCTCACTACCACCACTGCTACCACCACTACTATTCCTACTACTACTCTATTTTACTCTATCTACTATACATTACTGTATAATATTATTATTATTATATATTAATGTAAGTGTACAGTATATTTCACTATCAAATCAGTTACTGCACAACTAGATTTATATTTTTTTTCAAAATACTATCTTTGAATTAAAATTATTATAACTACTGTTTGATTTAAATTATTTAAAAAATATTTTGAAAATAATAATAAATATTTTAGATTAAAAAACTAATTATTCATTTTTTGTCAGATACTAAGCACTGCTAAAACTGCTCTAAAAATTATTAGTGTATCAAAAAATTTATTCATGGTAATCTTAAATAATTCTAAGCTTTACTCAAAATCTAATTTTTATAATTTAATTTAATTGTTATATAATTATTACTTTTTACGAGCTTATAATTAACAGTCTTCTAAATGAATATCTAAGAAAACTTATACGATATATAACTTTTAAAAAATAAATAGTAAAAATCAAAAACATTCTTTAAATCTAAATATTTGCAATATAAGTTAAATATAAACTGACATTAATAGATTCTGTCTAAATTTCTATTTTTATGTCTTATATGATAAAATAATTAATAAAAACGTTTTTATTTAATGGATCGATAATAAAGAATTCATAAAAGTTCATTGAATTCATTCATGGTATAATTGAGATCGTGTTAGAAATTATAGAGACGAGACAAAAAAATCGAATAAAATAAAATTATAATAAAATTATAACTTCTTAATAGTCTTTGCAAAATAATTGCGGAAAGCACTCTAAAGCCATTGTACGTACGAAAAGCAATAATTGAATTTTAGATTTTATAGTTGTTTTTGGAAATTTTAGCAAGGAAATTTAAATTTCAAGGTTATCAAGTGTAGACCGTTCTTTTTGTTTGTTTGTTCTAATACCAGTGCTTAATGATTATACGTTGAAATATTATTTACTCATTCGGATAAATATTTTTTATATACTTCAAATCATTAATGATTTATCATTAATATTCTACTTATTCTTTGATGTTTTGCTTTGATGTTATTTTTTAGTAATGACAAGAAAACTTTAGGTGTATTTCTATAAATAAAAAATACCATAGTACATTTAATTGTAGTTCGACTTTTACTTTAAATAAGAATTATTTAATGTTTGAAATTCCTGTTAGTTAATGCACTACTACTTTTTATATTTATCTAAATGTATGCCAGAGTTGTATTTATTAAATTAATTAAAGTTTGACTCATTTATATAATTATTCAAGATAAAATAAAAACTATACACATAATTGGATTTTTAAAATGTTAATTTAAATTAAATTTTGGTTTTTGTTGAGCAATCAATTTTGTCAAAAATAAAGCTTTTATAAAAACATGTACTGTGTATGTATAGCAATGAATTAAAAGACAACTTTTTGTTAATTGTGAATAAAAAATAAATTTTTTTGCCTTTCAAGTACAGACAAACATTTTCCATATTCCACACATCATCAAGAAATCAATCATCAATTGCGAGATTTTTTCTATTCGAAACAATTCGTTTTAAAACAAAATTCAAAGAAAAAATGAATTGAATATTTGTGATTTTTGAAAGGTTAATGTATGATGGAAATCTGTACAATTAGTTGATATCGGAAAGTCTGGTTAAACTGGTTAAATTTATTCGATACTCAAAAGCCGACTTCAATAATGATTTTTGGTAAACCACTAATGCATTGAGAGATCACATGCGAGTATTGAGGGATAAACAGAATTTGAGGCGAAATGAGTGTTCAGTTCGTCAGGTAGTGGTGAACGCAAACGAGACTCAGCTCTCGGTTCGTGTTTTCCACAGTTTTTCGGCAAAACCTTTCTATGCCTTTGAGTTGAGAGAGAGATGCGAACGAAATATTCAAAAACTAAACTTAATGTACCGTAACTTCGCATTAATGTCAGTGTATTTCATATTTCGCATTTTAAATATAATAGAAACGCAATGAAAACTTCGAGAATAAAAAGATCAACAAAAAATATATGTATATATTATATATATATGTATAAATATAATAAAAAGTAAATAAATTATGAAAATTTATTGCATATGAAAATTGAGACAAAAATAGTTTTAAAACAAAAATTAAAAAACAAATTATAACATTGATAACAAAATTAATTTAAATAATTTAAATAAAAAATAAACAAACATTTAATTCTTAAAAATATTCGCTTTAAATATAATTAAAAAATTATAAATAATAATAACAATGAAAATAATAGGAATTTACAACAAAATCAATCAAAATTCAAATACAAAAATAGGAAAAACATATTTAACAACAAAAGAGAATAACAAACAATAAAAACGCATTAAATATAAATAATTTATAGACTTAAACATAAGAAACGATAATTTGAATGCAATTTAGATAACAATAATTGATTGAATGGATGTATAGATTGAGGTAAAGGTGCGGTAATTGCGAGAACAGCTGCAGAAGTGAGACGAAGTGAGGGAATGGAAGGAAGCGGTGCTTACCTGCGAGTCGAAGGGCGGACATACGCTGGAACTCCGGCTCTTCCAACCACTTCTGCATCCGGCGGAAGGTCTCGCGTCCGGACTTGAGTTTGCTCCAGGGCTTCGGGTTCCTGAGCAGGTCGGACAGGGTGCCCTGGGACCGACAGAGCACCCGCTGGGCGAAGATGGCTTGAGGAATGCTGTAGCGCTTGAGTTCGGCACTTATCCTCTGCGCCAAGTCTTTCGTATTGATCTCTTCGATGTCGTCGGCGCCGTTGTTCGAGGCCGACGACGACGTCTGACTCAGTCCCGTGTTCTGGTTCTGCGTCTGGTTCTGGTTCTGGTTCTGGGCCTGTTTTGAGCTGTTGGCGCCACCAATGCTGACGATGTGCTGCTGCTGGTGCTGCTGCTGGTGCTGCTGCTGCTTCATTTGGTTGAGTTGCTGCTGCTGTTGGTGGAGAGCGTTAGCAGAGGTAACAACAGCGACAGGTGTTGAGACTATAGCGGTGGCTAAGTTGCTAATGCCGGTGCCGGCCTGGACTATCGTGACCGTCTGAGCGGTGGGTGCAATGGCGGCGGGGGTTGGCGTCACTGCCTGTAGGACAGTGATGGGTTGCGGTGCAGCGGTGAGAGTAGTCGCCACTTTGACGTGTTGGGCGCCGTGAGAGTGGGTCTGGTGTTGCGGTGAGGTAAGAACACCTGCACTTACTGTTATTGGAACTGAACTCATCGACACCTGAGTCGGCGGTGGCGACGGAATGTGACTCGACGGCGGGCTTGTGGGCAGACCGTTGAGGGCGGGCATGAGAGAGGTCGGCGAATGTAAGTTCACAGATGAGGGGCTTTGAGGCGATCCCTGTCTTAGAGTATAGTCGTAGCCATTAGTCGGCGACAGACTCTTGTCGGGCGAGTGGAGTCCGTTGGAGGGGTAGGGCGGCGACGGAATGCCCGTCGAGTGCGAGTGGAGGCCGCCGTTGGTGCTGATCATTTGGGCGGCCACGTGGTGGTGATGGTGGTGGTGGTGGTGGTGGTGTCCTGTGGGCACACCGAGAGTGGGTGACATGTTTTGGATGTTCATCCCGGCGGCTGCCATAGCAGAGCCGAGTTTGTCGTATTGATACTGATTAGCATTCATACCGAGACTGGCGTTTTGCATATGCATCAGTGCGAAGCCCCCGTTGCCCGGGTGCCCGTAGTGGTGCGTGAACTTGTCCGACATGGTCGAGATTGGCGGCAGCGGCTGCAGCGGCGTGAGGGTCGCGTACGAACTGCTCGTCGAGAAGCCGGGCGGCGTCATCCGCCCGTTCAGGGTCTGGTAGGTGGGCTCGGAGAGCACTCCGCGAAAGTCACTCGCGTCTATCATTTCGCCGGACACCGGGACTGAGCCGTCGGACACGTCTTCTTCGCAATTGTCTACTTCGTCGTCTACGTCGTCGACGTCGGGGTCGGGAGAGTCAGGTCTGGCCGCGATCTCCGACGCTATCTCATGTGCGGGCAACAACTCAGGAGGATCTACACCACTGCCGACACTGTCGACTGACTCGACTGCTTCGACGTGATCAACTGCTGGGACACCACCGTCGCTGTGGGTCTCGTCAGCACTGGCACAGCTGCCACCGCCCATTTGCTGGTCGGCCAACTCGCCCATGTTCTCCATGATTTGCGCGTTTCGATCGTTCAATCGCTTCAATGGCAATCAAAATGCATCGAACGCTCGCTCAGACACTCCTAAACACTCCTCTCCTCTCAGCGCCTCTCACACGCTCTCAGACGCTCTCAGATGCGCTCTCGCGTTCACTCTCGCACTCTCGCGACGCTCTCGCGTTCGCTCTCTCGCTGTTCAGTGTTGGCTCTGTTCGCAGCACTTCTGCTCTTCAGTTCAGTTCAGTTCAGTTCTGTTCTGTCGATCAAATTTAACGATCGGTTTAAAGGGTTTGCGAAAGACAATCGTCGCAGCGATGGGAACTACAACCTGGCATTGGAGTAACCACTACCACACTCGCCATTTTGCCAGTGCCACTGCACACGCACTCGCACTCCCTCTCCCAGTCCTCTCCCAGTCCTCTCCCAGTCCTCTCCCAGTCCCTCTCCCAGTCCCTCTCCCATCCCCACCACACACCACACAGCAGTGCTCGGGCGCAGCGGAACAGCGCACTCCTGCCTCACCGCTAGCCTAGAATCGGGACAAAAGCTCTTCTCTCGTGTCGTCGTTGCCTCACCGCCAACCCTAGCAACGCATGCCTACACCGATCCCCACACCGATGCCTACACCGCTTTGCAAGCATTCTCTCCTCTCTTTGCGTGCGTTCTCTCTGCTCTACCAACTCAACCATCTTTCGACTCTCCACTCCAACTCCACTCCAACTCCAGCTCCAACTCCATTGCTTTGTTGTGTTTCCTCTCAGCCCTTAATCCTAGAGAAGCTCAACACAAAATGTCCTCTTTTGGTGGCAAACAAAGCAGTAATGCATTCAATCATTCGTTACTCAACTGTTTCACTGCCTGTCTGTCCGCTGCGACCGAACCCTCGCACTCGTTGACCACTTTCGTCAGCCGCCTATCCTATGCCTGTCTCACATCTCACATGTATTTTGCGAATGCAGACGAATTTCCAATAAATTTGATCTTCAAATCGATAAATAATTGTGATGTTAGTGCGATTCTGCAGTCATGCTCACCACCACTTGCACCCGCATATAGATAATGCTCCCAAACATTACAAACAAATAAATATAGTGTGCAATACCTCCACTACAGCTGATCCAACACTTTAATCAATTGCTACCTCTTTTCCTCTTCCCTTCGCTTTCGACAACAAAAATATAAAACAAAATAATAGAATAAAAATACAACAAAAATATTTCTGATTTAATTACAATTATTTCAAAAACACAATACGTTTTAAGATTTAATTATAAATAAATAAATTTAATTCTTGTATGGGTTTAATGTGTTTAATTTAATAATAAAACATTTATTTTTGTTGACTAAATTACACAAATATTATGTCCAATTATATATTTATAACGTATTAAAGATGTAGTTTTCACTTGAGATCCTAAAACTGTTAGTACTTACACTGTATGAGTGCTTTCAAACAAATTTTTGAAAACGAATAAAAACATACATTTGATTGCGTTTTGAGTAAAGCGGTTACTATTTGCGAAATTCAACTCTAAGTTATTAATTACTTGTAATAAAGTCACATAAACTAAAACTGAATTAATACTTAAAATACTTTTTTAATAACTTTTCACTTTGAAGAGCTACAGTAACACTCCTTTACATTCGAGAAGATATTGTAATATACAATAGACATGAAGTGTAAGAATAAAAGTACTTAAAACGAGGAGAGAGAGAGAGAGAGAGAGAGAGAGAGAGAGAGAGAGAGAGAGAGAGAGAGAGAGAGTCGATTGCGTGTGTTGGTTGTGCTGATGTGCTGGTGTGCTGGTGTGTCGGGTGCTTGGAGTAAGAGAAAAGACAAGATTTTGTTTTATACACTACTGAATGTACAGTACAATTGAGAGAAGTATTCAATTCTATTGCGTTATTCCGTATAATATTATGTTCTATTGAGTGAACATTCTTTAAACGTAATGTGTTTTGCTGTCTGTGCTGTATGTGCTTTCGGTGCTGTCTGTGCTGTGCATAACATGCTATTAAAAGCAGTTGAGAGGCACCGGAATAATAGTTGGATTGAGTGAGAGAGTTGTGCTCTGGATATGCAGTCCCTGAACATGACTAACAAAAGTGAAGTACAATCCGTATCGCATACACAGTCTACTGTACAGTCGACTACAATAGTGACTCAGTTAGCACTAGTGAGGCGAACATGCCGGTGCCGTCATAATTAAGCAGCTCTGGCATCGCCAGCACTGCAGCAGTCGCTGGTTCGCTGTTCGTGTGCGGCACACGAGTACGAGTGATGGTGTGGTTCCACATATCTCTCATTCGGTTCTTCTCGTTCTGACAATTTCAATGAGAAAACGACACAAATTTCGTTACTATGGGTTACTATGGGTTACGAAAACTTTGTCTAAAAAACTACTCACAAACTCACAATACAAGCACTCGTTCTCTTCACCACTCGTTCTCTTCACCACTTGCTCACCACTCGTTCACTCGCTTCCACTTTAATATCATTCGCTTTAATATTGTATTTGAAAATAAATTTGATTCACGTCATTAGCTCAATGTAGATTAGAATTGCCAACAAAACGAACATTTTGCAACTTTCTAACTTTTCCAACTACTTACTTTTTCTTCACTCTCTCACTCTCTTTCTTTCTTTGCAAAAAACATGAATTTATCGAATTTATAAATGTTTATAGAGTTTTGTATTATGTGTTGTTAATGGCAATCCAGACAGTGATGGCTTTCTACTATTTGATGTCTAAACTTTAACAAACTTTAATGCTTCAAAAACATTAAACACTGTGTTAGGCAGTTTGCTGCATTCGAATTTATTAATCTAGTTTTTTCAAAATATTTTTGCTAGTTATTTTTATTCAGGTTCATTGCTTAATCGTGAAAATGTTTTATACCCTAAATGACACTTTCCTGCATTACTCACTAAATTATTCAGTTAAATTCTTAAAACAACATTGTTTAAAGTACAGCTGAACTTTGTATTTGTTTTTTGCTTTTAATTCAATTATGCAATTATGTTTTTAATCTATTTAGCTATTTAATAATTTCTAATAAAGTTAAATACAAACAGTTAAAAAATTTGCAATTTTCATTTAATTTTACAATGTTGTTGTTATAAACAATAATCAAAACAAAGTTTTATTTAATGATTGCTTGCTTTATATGGTATTTAATACAGTTTAAAATTTAAATAAGTTTATATTATAAAATTTAATTAAATATATTTTTATAATATACTGTAGAACAATTTAGAAAGTGACAGTCTAACAATTAAAAAATAATACAATTCAATGTTTTTAAAATATTTAATTTCTTTGCAATACAGTACGATATGGATAGGAGAATAAATAAATCTGAATTAACATTGCTTGAGTATTTACCAAAATTACCAAGACAACCAGAGTATTTTGGGCAATGCATTAATTTTGCCATGCATAACCCTGATTTGAATTGAGTAGAGTTTTCTATACGAGTGTATGTGAGCGCAGGTGGTATGAGTGGGTATTGTAGAGCAGGAGTGTTGGCAAACATTTTAGGCAATTGGATGGCAAATCTACGTGAATATACATGGGTTTAAAAGCTAAAAACGTATATATCTTGCTAACTTGAGTTCTGCAGCTGTTTATCTATGTTTTCAAATTATTCGATTAGATCTACGGTATAATAGTTTACTATTTTATTATTTTTGTATATTTTCGCAAAGGTTTACATTGAAACAAAAAATGAATAAATGCTTGTCTACACACTCACAATTGGTTTATAAAGATAAATTTTGCATAAAAATCCAAATAAACTAGGTTTCCAACACAAATAATAATAATGTAGTTTTGTTTCTTCAAATTCAGTGCAACGGCTTTGTTAAATCTCAAAGAATTTAGAATGTATTTGCACAAAATAATACATGTTTGTTTCCTATTTTTATCCGCAAATCGCTTTTTATAAACAAGGTTTGAATCATTAGTGCATTTGTTTATGCATTGTAAATATTTTTCCAATTTTTTATTTTAAAAAACAATTAAAACTATAACAATTCGTTATAGTTATAGCTTTAAAATTAAAACTAATCTACAGTATAATACCAGTATACAATTTATTATTATCTATTATTATTATTAATAGATTTGCAATTAAGTATAAATATATTAAATATAATAAATAACAAAAAATTTAATTATGTTTTATATATCGCTAATACTGTAGTACTGTAGCTATAAAATGGCTTAAACTTTGCTTCAAATTATATAATATTAAGCTTTATACTTTGCCTAAAAACAAGCAATGTAAGTCATTTAGATTTGTGTAGTTGGCTGATAACATGTTGACACATAAAACTAAGAAATAGGAAAAATATTTCTCATTTGAAGCACAACTCAGTTTTAAACCACAAACTATGGTATCGGCGGCGGTGTCCGCGTCGGTAGTGGACACAGCGTTTTGTTCAGTTATTCTCAACTTCTCAACACAGGATCTCCCGATTAATGAGAGTATTCTCTGTTTATCTCAATTCCAATGAGTGGAGCGGACGGGACGGGTCGAGTAACATGAGATATGTTAATTGTAAACTGCAAAATGTGTGTTTCTGAGATTGCAACTTAGGATTTGTGTAATAAATTTTCTCTAATTCGGTACAGCTTTGCCATTAATCGCGAAATCCTGTGTTGAGAAAGTTGAGAGTAAAAGATTTTTTACACGCTACTTTCAATCCACCCAAAAGATTCCGCTCCCTGGCCATAAGCTGCGTGGGTGGATTTTGAACAAATTGAATTAAGGTTTGTCAAAATCGGCCGACCCGTTCCCGAGAAAATACGGTTTTACAGCTCGTGCTATTTTCTGGAAATTGTTTATATAATATTCGTATAATAAGCAATAACTATTTTTTAAATGTAAAATTGAAATTATAATTTTTTAAATATTTAATTTAAGCATTTGTGTAACTTTTTATTTAAAAAATGTTAAACTTAATGTTAAAAAATTATATATAAAGTTTAATACAAATAGCTAAACACTCTTTGCATACCTGAGTACATGATAATATTTTAATTGTTTATTATTGTTTTGTTAATAAAGTTGCACAACTAAATGTAGAGCAATAGTTATTAGTACTGATAAAATATAAAAATAAAATTATCAATACATAACTGAACGTCTAGACAGAAAAATTAATTTAATTATATTTGCCATAAATCTAAGTTACGGTTAGCCCACTTCGAAAGAAAATACAATAATCTCTTATTTGTGCAAATAATTACTGAGAAGTAATAAATTAATCGAAATAATAATTAATCAAACTAATTAACATGCATACAAATTTAGCAAATCTATTCCATATCTATATTAAAGCTAATATTCTATTAAACATTAGTACTTGGCTCTTTTTTCGCAACTGAGGCGCAAAGATCAGTGATTTTGGTAAACTGAGTCGAAAAATAATTTGAATTTTCTTTGCAAACCATTTAATGCAGATATTATGAAGACATAAATTCAAACTCTTCACCCGTTCTAATGTATGATAAAAATGTGTAAAAGTGTCGTCTTTTTGTAGTTACCGCTAATCTCAATGCCTGTTCGCCTCCCCTTCCATGCATTTAGCGGTGAGAGAGGGCGAGAGTGGAGTGGGAGTCGAGCGGGAGAGGGGAGAGGAGAGGAGAGGCAGTGAGTGGTAATACTTTTTGCTTCTTTGCTTCACTCGATTTCCCCTACATTTGCTTCAAAATTGGACTCATATTTAATATCGAATGCATTATTATGTTGTGACGAACGCACACTATCATCGAATTCTCTAATTCTATACATTCTATAACGCATTTCCAGCGCATTGTATGTAAACTAATAGACTATATGTTAAGTATTCTATTAGCGGCTCTCATAATCATCGCGTTTTGTGATTTCTGGTTATAATTTCTATAATGAGATTCATTTGTGATTAATTCATATCGTCGTTCATCCCTTTCTTGGCCTAAACAATAGTCTCGTCTTATCTCAAACTAATTTTTCAAAATAAATCACTCGTTTGCGACATTAGGCGATAGCATAGCATTACAAACATTCTCTGCAATCATAACATTGAATAACATTATACTCGTTGTGCAGCGCCTAATGCCTGCTCTCTCTCTCTCTCTCTCTCTCTCTCTCTCTCTCTCTCTCTCTCTCTCTCTCTCTCTCTCTCTCTCTCTCCGCATCTATTTATCCTTTTTTTGCTTGTTTTCAATGATTCTCAAAATATCTACTCATTCTATAGGCTATTCTAAACGTTTAAAAAATTTGTTTACATCTGAATGAATGTAAAAGCATTTCAAGTTTTAAAACCGTTTTATTCATTTAATTGTTTTAAATATCTTTAATTCATTTTTATTGATATCTTGTTTACGATGATAATTTATACATGTTTGTATGTTTATCCAAACTTTAATATTTAGGAAAAGTTTGTTTTTTAAAATTAATTATAATTTCTAGACAATTGTTTAATCGTGTATAAATAATTCGAATTTTTGCAATTCAATTAACTTTCGAAAAAATTATTTAAGATTAGGGCTCGAAAAAGCTAAATGAATGCACAAAACTTAGCACTAATTAACAGTTTTTCGCTATCTTTTAGCCAGATTTAAATGAGAAAGCCATTCATTAAAAGCCCGAAAACTGTGATATACTGTAAAAATAAGATACAATTATTTTTTGCAAACTTTTTTGCGCAAATAATTTAGATAATAATTTGAGCTGTAATACAGTGAACGCGTTTGGATATAACTTTCTTGATTGACTATTTTTTCCTGATAATAATGATAACAAATGATTAAAACGACAAACACTTTAATCAGAAATGTCAAACTTTAGCAAAAATATTCTTCCCCTCCTTTTTTAGCCCGTCACTTTTTACTTCTTGTAAAATCAAGTTTGATATAAAATATTAATCGTATGCATTATATAGTATAATAGACATAATTGATTATTTAAAAAAATCTTTGTTAATCACTAATGTCAGGATTAGTTTTTAAATTAACTTTTAAGATGTGTAATTAGTTTAATGAAACTCTAATTTTATTTAAAAATGATCTATTTTAGTCGTCCAATGTCGACAGCACCGACAGAGATGAGCGAATTTAAGACATTAACAATCGATTGCAAGCAAAACGAGTCGAAGTCTGGAGTCGACGACTGGTATTTCGGTGCAATCGGTCGAAGCGAAGCCGAGAGTATATTACGTCGAAATGGATTGACTGACGGATTATTCCTCGTCCGGCAAAGTATATCCTCTGTCGGCGACTATGCACTGAGTTGTGTGCAGAAGAGTTCAGTCCTTCACTTCCAGATTCGACGAGTAAGCGATGGCATGAGTGACGACCCGCTCTTCAGTGTTGGCGAGAGTGGAGTTGCGATTCTGGGTTTGGATGCTCTTATCAAACACTTACGAGTAGTTAATCCAATCAACAATACGATTATTGCAGTTAAGCTCAGTTGCCGTTGCGGTGGTCCACCGCCACCCGAAACCCGAATGAGCGGAAAAAGCACCTTGCTGCACCGGGCCCTTGCCGCTGCTGAGCGGCGAATAGCTAGCGAGTTACTAAATTCAAATAATAAACTTGATGTAAACGCTCGCGACGAGAAGGGCCGAACACCTCTGCACTTGGCTATGGAGTTAGACGAACGGATTGACTGCGAAATAGTCGAACAACTGATCAAATTGGGCGCTAAAGTCAACGCAAGAGACTCTGAATCTATAACTGCTCTACACTTTTGCGCGAAACTAAATAAACCAAAATTTACACAAATATTGCTAATCGAAGCAAAGGCTACGACTTTCGCGAAGACTATGTCTGACAATTGGGTTGCTTTGCATTTCGCCGCATATTTCGGAAATTCTAAAGTCGCGAAAGTACTCCTCGAATGTGGTGCAGCCCTTCACCCCCGCAATAGTCTGAACGAAACCCCCACTGATATCGCGTTACAGAGAAATTATTTGGAATGCAAAAAGTTGTTTGACTTTTACGCAAATAAAACGCCAAATATTATGATTCCAAGAGAGCAATGGTTTTACGAGAAAATCATTAGTAAATCGGAAACAAAAAGATTGTTTGAAATGTCGGGTCTGATCGACGGCTCATATCTGGTCCGCAAGAGTCGGACCAAACCGAGCGCTTATGTTCTGGCAATGGCGTACGACTCGCGGATTTACAACTTCGAGATCGAAAGCAATTCGAGTTTCTATTATATCGATTGCGGGCCGTATTGGCAGTCATTAGAACATCTGATAAGCTATCATATGGTGAGCAGTGATGGCCTGCCGTCGCGACTCAGAGCTCCGATTTCATCGTTTATCGATACGTCAATAAATGAGTCGTTAATTCTATGCAATACTAAAAACAATAACGATTTGAATTGGAGTGAAAAGAGTGGCTCTAATGAGAGCATGAAATCGATATTATTTATTGATAGTAACTCGCTGGAAGTAGGCTGTGTGATTGGCACAGGCGAATACGGGCATGTTTTCAAAGGCATTTGGAACAGAGCTGATAGAGTGAAGGCTTTAGTTGCGATTAAAATATTGCGGAAACGAGAGGCACAGGACGTGCAGATCAGAGACAAAATTGATAACTTTCTCAAAGAGGTTGCAGTCATGACTCGTCTCAAACACCCAAACATTATCAAACTGTTAGGTGTGAGCACTGGCCCGGCATTAATGATGATTCAGGAGTTGGCGCCAATGGGAAGTGTCCTCGACTTCCTCATCGATCACTCGTCTGAAGTGGATATCTCGCACGACATCACTCTTTGGGCCAAACAAATAGCGGAAGGCATGCGGTATCTCGAGAGCAGACACTTCGTGCACCGGGACTTAGCCGCCAGAAACGTACTGCTCGTCTCTCTCGATCACATCAAGATCACCGACTTCGGCCTCTCCCGGGCCCTCAAAGGCGATCAGGACTTCTATGAGGCGTCAATGCGCGACCGCTGGCCGCTTATGGTTCGTAGTCTAAGTGCTAACCCTAATCGCTAAGGTGTGTAACCAATGCCTGTTCGCCCCCCTGGCCAGTGGTACGCACCCGAGTCGCTAACGTTGGGCACATTCAGCCACGCGTCGGATGTCTGGTCATATGGTGTAGTGCTTTGGGAAATGTATAGTTTGGGTGAAGAGCCGTACGCCGGGACTGACAACTCGCTTATTGTGCAATTGATTCGAAGCGGAAGGCGATTATCAAAGCCTATTCACTGCACAGATATGGTCTTCGCGTTGATATCCATTTGTTGGTCCTATGATCCGAAGAATAGGCCGACATTTGAAGAAATCGTTGAAATTATTAACACTAATGACTCGTCGTATGAATCGATTCGAAATGAGTTGAAGTCAACGATTGAAATGTGATTTAATGATTGAATTTATTATTTCATTTCGCTGTCAACGCGAAGGACTGACTGAGCGCTCGGCTCACTGTTCAGTGTTGAGTACTCGGCCTCATCTAATATATTCGGCGCTTTCCTATCATCTATAAAGTTTGAAATAGGGAGTAACCCAAACCATAACCCGTCCAAACCCATCGCCATATCTGCTGTATGTGCTCTGTATTGGCATTCCGAATGTGCATCACATCGAGTGCGCCCTAACGGCCCTAACGGCCCTATCTCTGCCAAAATGTAACCGAATATTAATGACAGCAATGTTTGGCTGACTTATGAGTCAATTACAATACATTCGATATTGAGATGAATTCTCGCAAAACTTTTCTTCCATTAAAACCCAACTCTATATGCAGTAGACATATAAGTATTGTATTCAACATATACTGTATATTCTGTATATTCTCATTGTATTATAGTTTTGGTTAAGTCTTAGTCTTCGCGTTTGCCTTCCCGTTCGCCCCTCTCTTCGCACGAAACGGAGAAGAGAGCTGTCGATGCAGAGCCGGCAGAGATGCTCGTCAAGTGTGTGGCGTGTGTGGAGTGTGTGGAGTGTGTGGAGTGTGTGGAGTGAGTGGAGTGAGCACCCAGATCTCTCTACCCATCCCCTTACTGTGCGCGTAGTGATCCCAACTCGCAATCACGTCGTCGTCTTTTGCTTTCATCACTGCTTTTGTATTTATGGCAAAAAGAGACACAATTTTTGTTGGTTTTCAACACATAATACACGGCTTCGACACATAAAATATCAGTTAGAATAGCAGCGAATGCATAGCTAACTAATGCATTCGTTTGGCACAAAAAACCTAATCAATACACAAAGAGTCGACGACGAGATACCCGTTCCTGATAGGTCTGATAGGTTTTTGTTGGCTTAATGTCGACTTTAAAGCAAACCTTTGTATCCGAACAAACAGTACAACAAAGTGAGACTACTTTGCATACAAAGCATCACTCAATTCCTGATTCGATTGTTGCGAAGGATATCCGATTCGTAATTTCGCTCCTAATCTATCCTCACCGCACAGGCACACGGGCACAGCCTATCCTACAGCCTATGGCACCGCTATATCGCCGCTCACGGCCTCTCCAACTGAATCAATCAAACATTTCGTCTTTTTTAACACAAATCTATTCACTTTTCGCTCAAATGCACACATTTTTGCATAAATCGTCAGTTTTAGAAGTGCTTCTAATCTTTGCATTACAGTATAACTTATAGCTATATTGTACTTCTCAGGAATAGTACTGTCCGTTTCAACAGATACAGTGCTATTTAACTTATTTGCTACCATAATATGAGTTTTGCTAATTAATCAAAAAAATATGTAAATTTAAGCAATTATTTGATTTATAAAAGTGTTTAATATTCCGACGATTTGTGCATAAAAATGCTAGAAATAGACGAATTGTATGCAAATCTAATTTAGCCAATACTCGCAAGAATTGGTTTGAATGCAAAAGCAATTTATTCGGAAATAACTTTGAAAATTAAATTATTTCTGTTTTTGCTTTGATTTAATACTAACAATTGTTTCATCACTTAATCTAAGCAAGCAAATTTGTTGTTAAATTGTCCGATAAATTGCCAATCAATTGAAGACTAAAGTTTTGTTCACAACTCACACTAAATTCCAATACATTTCGAATGAATAGTTTTAAAATTAATGCCAAAACGTGTCTAAATTTATGTTAAGCCTACAAAATAGATCCAACATAACTCGCCACAATGCATCATTATTTTATAGCTAGTATGCATAAGTATTTTATATGCTACTTGCTACTTGCTATAAATTATCATATTCTACTACCTGGGTCACTTATTTTATTACAAAATTTTAATAATTTCTATTATTATGTTATTTGGAATTCTTTATAAAAAACAAATGATAATTTAATAATAACATGGTATAGCGGCACTAATCAAATTGATTGTATTACAAACAAATATATAATGCTAAATATTAAAATTAAAAATTAAAAACGATTGAAATATTAGTAATGTATCAGGCCAAGGTTAAATTCATGCCACAGTTTACTTTTACTTTAATAGTCATGATGTACATTTTTTAGTACATTTAGTTTTAACTTTTGTTTTACATATGACTTGTAACATTGATTTTGACTCCAATACGAGTTTACAAGGTAAACTAAATTTTATTAACTGATCACTTGCTATTTCGTCTCTGAAGAGACAAGTTGAGTTTTTAATATGTATTTTTACACTTCAACTAAGTTTACCATTTATTCGGGACTCGAAGTCTAATTCACGTATTGGTTAAGTGAAGTCCCGATTTGAGTTCGAATAGCGAAGTCAAACCGTATTCAGACTAGACTTGGTCTTGGCTTGGGGTCAGTTGGCCTAATAGACTAAGTTTAGCATGTTTCACTAATATCGATATATATTTTTGCAAATCCTGTAATTTTTAAGCTATTTTTTGTATAAATTATTTTAAATTGTTCATATTGTTTTCTCAAATTTAATTAAAATATTTATTAATAAAATTGTATACAAAATGGAATACATAAAGATAGCATTTATTGCATTAATTATTTTTAAAAAATTATTTAATAACATTAAAAGTTTACTGTCAAATTTAGCAACACTCTTATTTGTAAGAAATGAAATGTGTGCACGGCTTTAGTATTGTACTTAAAGCGCAGACAACAGATCAAACTCTATAACGAATAAAAAATATATTTCCGACTATTTGATCAAGTACCTTTTGTACATGAGATGTAGCTACAGTGTACTTCTGGATTGACTTCTCGATAAATAGTGAGATTAAAGTTTCGTTTCGTCTTTATTTCGGACAAAAACTTATTTTCAAAAACCAGAAACGATATAAAGATTGAAAATCAATAAGTGAACAATTGTACATTTATGCAAAATTCTTATCTTGTTAAGTGTAAATTTTCAAATCCGACAAAAAGTTTGATTTGTCGTCCACAGGTTTTATCAAGAATAAAGATAGCATGTTATGTCATTATTCTAACTTACTTGATATAAACTTCAATTCAGATTTGCAAATAGAAACTCATCTATTCGTATGCTGTACTTGATTTACACAGTAAGCACTTGTAAGTTATATTCAAACAATTTCATGCTCATAATATTTATGCAAGTTAGTTTTTAGAATTAATTTTTTATGGCGTATAATATACAGTGTATGTGTTGAAAAATAACTAGTGTTACTAATCTATGAGCTGTTAAAATATTTACAATAAAATTTGTAAAGTGTCATGGTAAAAGATTGTTTGTGAATTATAAAAAATAAAATATCAAAGTCTTTATGTTTTGTCAATATTTCTTATATTTCATACATACAGTATATTTCAATCACAATCTTTACGTATGAGACAGACATTTGTGCAAACATTGACTAATTGTCTGTTTCATCAGTAATTAGTAATTGACTAAAATTCAATCAATTAATACATTAATTATTTGATATAAGACACCAAACAAAAGTTGATTAGTGCATGCTATTATTTTTAATGAATAGAAACCCCAAACCTTTATGCAATCTTATATATCGCATGAGTCAGTAAAGTTTGGATTTTATTTATAAAATGCTAACCAACATGGTTAGTTTAGATGTTTTTTACTACTGATTATTTGATATAATTAGACAAGTTAATAATATTTTTAAACATTATGAATTTGTATGCTAAAATTATCTAACAAACATTAAAAGGGAAAATTTAAAAATTAAATTATAATATTAAAATAAATAAATAAATATACATTTTATATTAAGTTTATACCAGTATATACAAAAAAAACTTTTTAAAATTTTAGCAAGTAATTTATAATAAAAATGTTGAAACTGAACATTTATTTCAGTTGGCTTAATTGTAAAGTTGCACAAGATTTTAAAAACAAACTATAAAATCTTATAAATATTTAATTCTAAGGTAATCAATAAATTTTACTATTAATTAATTATCTTACAATTAGGACATGATTAGGGAATCATGCTAAAAAGAGAGTGTTAAGCGAATTTGTCTTGCAACTTCCAAGTCGTTTAACAATATGAGTTTAAAGGAGTTTATATCTTTAATCTAATTGATTCGTATTAGTTGCTCCCAACTCCTAAACTTGCATCTGGAAAAAGGAGAATGCTAAAATATATATTGCGACGGATATTATAATATAATAGGAAAAAGAGAGAGAGAGAGAGAGAGAGTGAGTTCGAGTGAGATAGAGGTCAGCACTAGCGGCGTTGAGAGCCAATTGTCAAATTGTGTGGAAATCTGTTTTGTTTACAAAATGTTTGTGTAATTGCAAATCAATTCATATTTTTCGTATAACTTCTCAACAATTCGACACTATTTTGGTTTTCGGATGAATCGGATATTCAGTTTTAAGTTTAAACTAATTGTAAATATGTTTTTGCGTTGTATTTAGTATTTTATTTATGTATATATACCTGAGTTTGCAAATAACGTAATAATAATTTTAATCAAATAATATAATTATTGCGAATAAAAGACGAATTAAATTGATTTGTATTTTGCGGACAAACGAAATGAAAATTCAATTTTCGACTCATTATTGAGTAAAAGCGACGATTCGTTGCAATCGAAAGGCGATTCGTATCCATAATCTGAAGAGATATCACTGAATGTAAAGAAATGCCAATTAAGTCAAGCATTTTGAGGAACCTATACATCGCTAAGAGTCTGGAGGAACTGATCCGGAAGGCGGACGACAAGACCAATATTTCGAGCACTTCCAACATTAAACAGTATGACTGCAGACACCGACGCAAACGAACCAATGACTGACTGTTTGTTTGACTCTCGTATAGCCTAATCAAGTCGGCGACGCGTCTGTACGACGAGGCCCGGCGGTCGGCGCTGGCCGGCGATGAGGAGCGCTCTTACATTCTCTTCTACCGGTACTTCCAATCGATTTCTCTCATCAAGAGATCCAATGATTACAAAAAGGAGGAGAAGTTCTTCTCCGAAATGATTGGTTTGAGTAAATTGGCGGAAGTGGTCACTACTCTCGAGTCGCTCACCACTAGTCTCGAGAAGCGCTATTCGGCGCTCAAAGAGAGCGAAGAATTGAGAGCCAAAGAGATCGCCGATTCGAATGCGAAGACCAATAATGAGGTGAATGTGAGCGCCGGTGCGGACATCGATTCGATTAAAGCGAAAACTATTGAATTGAATGAAAACTCGTATCCAATGATCGGTTGCCAGACATTAGTCGATAGTTTGGAGAATTCGACTGAAATGACCAAAATTCTCATTTTCGACACAAGAACTGCCGAAGAATACACGGATTCGCATATCGATAAACTCAAGACAACGGCTGACATAACCATCGCTAATGTCAGCCAAAACCTGTTGATACCCGGCCTGACGGCCTCGAAACTGGAACAGGTGTTGCCGTTAGGGAACACTAGGGATGCGTTTGACCGGAGAAGACAAATGAATAAAGTGGTGATCGTTGACCAGCATTCGTCGGAACTGTTCGCCGCCACTCCGGCCTACTATTTGGCCGAAGCGCTCTGGAAGGTAGGCCTGCTTTTGATGCCTTTCCCATCACATTACCATTGGTTGACGTAATCGCTGTTTTTTGCTTTCAGTGGGACTACACTTCATATAAGATTAAAAGCAAACCATTTCTGCTGAGGGGAGGGTATGACGAGTGGGCGCTCACGTATCCGATGTTTACATCGAATCCGAATTATGTTTCGAAAGCAAAGAATTTGTTGAATAATAAGAAAGTATTTGATTTGAGTTTCAATTACGATATAAATGATTTGGAAAGCGAACCGAAAAAAGTGAATATTGTGGTCAACGGTATCTCTAACGGAGACATCTCCCGAGAGCTCGACTCCGAGGCATCGGATGGCGAACAGCCAACTCGTCTGAACAATATATTCCATCCGAGACCGACGAATACAGCTATTCCGGGCACAGCTCTGCCGCTAATACCCGACCGATCGACGAAACCGAAAGCAGTGAACGAAAGCAACAAAACGGTTGAGAAGTCGACGAAAGAGATCGAAAACTTCGAGAAATTGCGACTTCAGAAGCAGAACGAGATAACGGAACAGATGTTGGATATGGTTAGAGACAACTACAAGAAGGACATGGAAACCATTAAAAAGGATTTGGAGCTGAAAACCGAAGAGAACAGCTCTTTGAAGACGACTATTCGTAATCTATTGCCCGAAAAGCCAACTCTCGAGTCCTCGGGTCAGGTGTTGAACGAGACTAACCACAGCAACAAATCGCAACGACAGCCCCAACAGCAACAGAGGCCACACATTGCTCTCAATGGAGACGTCAATAGTTCGGACAAAAGGAACGGCATTTTTATGAGAATCGATGAGAAGGGCGACGACGACAAGGAAAACAGTAATGACTTTCACATTCGGAACAGCGTTTCAATGAATGGCGACATTAGTGACGAATCGCATCACAAACCCATATCTTCGGCGCCGAAAGGAATAATTCGATCGGCGAATAGTCTGTCGTTGCCATCAAACCTGTCCCGCTCTCTCTCGTCCCCTAATATCGCGCAATTGGGTAAAGAGCCAAATGAGAGGCCGATTGAAGAGCGGATAGAAGCGAAGGAACGTTCGATAATGAGTGCACTACAGCCCCAGTTCGACCGAACACTTAAGCCGACCTTCAATTTCCAGGACTCGTCGGTGATCGACAACAAACTGCGGGACTTCTGTCCGGTGCACAGCGCGGGCGCGTCGATCACTGGCCTTCGAAATCTGGGAAATACTTGTTTTATGAATGCAGTCATTCAGTGTCTGTTGAATACGACTGAGTTCTCCGCGTTCTTCGGCGGGAGGTTTCACATCAATAAGAACTCGAAATTCGGTACAAACGGCGAACTCGTCATCGAATTGGCCGCACTTTTCCGCGCTATGGCTTATCCCTCGTCTTATAAGTCGATTTCGCCGAAAGACTTCAAACAAGCCGTCGGTAAACACATCCAGGGCTTCATCGGCTGCGCCCAACAGGACAGTCACGAGTTTTTGGTCAAACTGTTGGAGAAACTGCACGAAGACCTGAACGAGTCGACGGCTCGGGATGTGATCGACACGTCGGTGTCGGAAGAGCTGAGTTTGAGTGTCGCGGCCAATAAGTTCTGGAAAGAACACCAAAACAAAAACCAATCGATTATAAGCAAAGTGTTTGAGGGCCTACTCGTCAATACCCTCACGTGTCTCACCTGTAATAAGCGCTCGAATACGTTCGAAGTGTTCAGTTGTATATCATTACCGCTCAGTAGTCACCGAACGACTCTCAACGAGTGTCTCAACCAATACTTCAAAGCCGAGCGCATGTCTGGCGACACGGCGTGGGAGTGCCCGACGTGTCGGACGAAGCGCGAGGCGGACAAGAAGGTGATGGTCTGGAAACTACCCAAATATCTGATCGTTCACCTCAAGAGGTATTGCCGATTATGCCATTCCTATCCAAACGAATGTCAATTGAGTTGTTTATTGATCTGTTGGTCAGGTTTTCATACGAAGGCGTTTGGCGACAGAAACTGCAGACGAACGTCGAGTTCCCGATCGACGACCTGCCGATGCGGGGCTGGAATGCGAACGAGACGGTCCACTACAGGCTGTATGGAGTGGTGAACCATTACGGGACGCTCGAGGGCGGCCACTATACGGCCTACTCGATGAACCCAAACAAATACAAATGGCATCGATTCGATGACCAGGAGATCAGTTCAATAAATACGGCGGACGTGAAGACAGTCGCCGCTTATATACTGTTTTACAAATGTTGGTAACGATTATTGAATACATTTACGTCTCAACTATTTCTATACACATTGCCATTGAATTGAATTGTTTTACATATAAACCAGAGCTGATCGGCAGCTCAAGAGTTATTGGAATTTTCGAATATATTTTTAAATAAAAATCTAATTAAAGCTTTATTTTTAAGTTAATGTTTGAAATCGAAATACTGAATGAAATTTACATTTTTTAAACAAAACCCAAAACAGAAATGTATTTTTGAAGTATAGACTAAATGAGTAATAACTGAATTGAAGTCAAATGTATGTAATTCTATAGTCTTTTAAATTAATTAAATAAATAAATAAAATATCGAAAATCGAAACCTATTTAAGCGAAACAAATGTGTTATTAATGTATGACTAGACTGAGAGAGAGTGGGAGAGAAATCAGTTGTCTTTTGGTCTGTTCTTAATTGGAAGCGATTTAGTCGTTTTGCTGGCTTTGAATCGCTTCGAGTTGTTTGACATCGAGTTAAACATCGAGTCCTGAGTCACTTCGAAGTCATGTTTGCGTTTCAACGACTCGTTCACTCGGCTCTCAGCCCCGCTCTCGCACTCGTCCTCGACTCTCAACTCTCTGATCTTCGAAATGACTTTATTTTCACTCGACTTCTGGTCACTACTCGTGCCGTAAGTGAGAGGAAGTGAACGCAACGGCTCTTTAGTGCTCTGTTTGTTCGAAGCGAACAATTCTTTTGCCAATTCTTTAGACGACTTTTTCGACGAATTGTCTGCAGTTTTGCCGTTGTTTTCCGACAACACATTCGAAGCCATTCGAGAAGTGGTCGGTTGTGGCGAATGCGCCGAATCCTTAGCCACTTTCATAGGACTGCTTATGTCGAGAGAAGCGCATTCGTCGACCAACTCCTGGCTCTCGGCCGGCGAGGCGTTGGCAGTGGGGCTGGAAGTGGCGGCGAAGTCCTGGAACTGCTCCTGATTTGTGCGGATCTTGACTTTAAGCGAATGGAAAGGCGTAATGACTTCTCCGGCGCTAATACTAATCGGCTTTCCTTTGAAAGTAAACGAGTCTTTGTCTGACGCCATAAAACCCGGCGGTTCGTAGTCGTCGGGAGTGATGTCGTCGTAATACAAGAGTTTCATCGTTAGGAAGCAGTCTTCGGGCAGTTTGTCCAACGACTGGACCATAATTATGATCGAACGCAACAACTGGACCGTCGACTGCCGCAGCTCTCTGTTGGCCGACTGGTCGCAGATCTGTCTTTCGTTTCGGTTTCGGTTTCTATTCGACAAACAATTCGATCGAATTTAGAGACAAATTGGGAATCAATTGAAAGACTATTGAATACAAAGAGATATTGCATTTGAATCGATTCAAGTCGTATGAGAAGCGGAAAGTGTAGGCCTCTATCAGCTCTTCCGGGTCCGACGGGTCGGTGTATATCCCGAACGTCAGTTGCTTTAAGTACTTCCGTTCCATTGCATCGAAACAACCTATCGGTGCGAACGAGCGATGGTTTAGCGAAAGAGAGCGACGACTGAGAGAACGGCAAACCTTTAACCCAATGGACGATCTGTTTGGCGCCCGACGTCTCGCACCGTTCGGTCAGAATGCGGAGCTTCAGCTGATCCAGTCTTCGGTGGCCATAACAGTCTTCGGTGAAGACATTGCGCAGATATAGGATATTAGAGACGGCGACGGCTGTCAAGCGCTTCATGTAATTGAGTGATATCTGCTCCGACGTGACCACCGCTGGGAACAGTGGCGCCGATTGGGTCGACTGAGTCGCCTGACCCGCGCGGACACAACACACGCGTTAGTCGATTGTCGGTTCGCTTCACTCAGTACTCACTTCTTTGGTCTCGCCTTTCACTGCCATTGCCATCATTTCGCGTCAATACAGCCAATCGGCGAATGAGAGGCCAATGAAGGGCCGAATGATAGCCGAATGAGAGGCCGAACCGAATCGATTGGTGCGGAAAGGAATGGTTCGCTGGCTTTGCGTTCGATTAGCGACTCTGCGTTCGAATCCCTTTCCAAAAGAGCGCTTAAACTCCTTTGACGTCACTATTGCTGCGCTTTTAATGCCTTTTCTATCATAAAACTGACGTAAAGTCAAGCCTTTCCTCCAATCAGAGCAATGGAAACGCAGTCTTAGATCGACTCGAATATTGATTTGCAATGAATGCGAATGAATGGGAGAATTGTGTTGTTATGACAACCGAAGCCTTCGATGTGTTGACAGTCTATCCAAACACTAAGTGTTTATTGAATTAAAGTTTCGGTCATTTGTCGGCAAAACTAAAGCAATTATAACACAAATCGACTGCAAATCCAATTGAATCGAAGCCAAGAGTCGAGGCGTTGGACTCAATGGGCGCCGAAAGCAGTCTTTTCAAGAAGTGTTGGATTGAGAGTGAAGTCCAACACAAGTGTAAGGATTGGACTCTCTTTCAGACGAAATACGATTCGAAGCGGTTCTCGATTTTCGTCTTCAATGACAATAACTTTCCGTTTGATATATCGGTAAGTATTGACCACTTCTTGCGTCGACACGAATCGATGCAATTGCTTGACATTACACACAATAATCGATAACTAGTTTTCGATCAATTGGTTCGAAACGCCATTCAGTTTCGAGTAGTCGAGAGAGTGTCGAAAGCGCCGAAAGGCCGACACTCGACCACTAGATTTGGCTGCCATTGACGCCAATGCGAGGACAGACCCGTTAAGACATAATTTAACGATTTGTTAGTTAATTAACACAAATAGCGAACGATTTAAAGTCAATTCCAGTTTTGCCGTTAGATTCTGTAGTATAGCTCAGAATAGGAATAAATTTATTTAGTTTTGTGTTTAATAAGCATTAAATGCATTGGAAATCAATTGACATATTATTTGCGTTTACTTCCGAAGCACTGGAAGACAATAAGACACCCGTTTATAGTGAAGTACTACGACTGCGGGCTCTTTCGCGGCAAGAAGTGTGTGGTCACCGAATGGGTCGAACCGATCCAACCCCTGATAAGCCAATTGAGTAGAGAACAGGTCGTGAGTGGTATTCACAATATCGCCAACAGTTTGTCGTTTCTTCACTCGAAGTGCCGATTGTCTGTCAATAACCTCAATCTGAACAGTCTATTCATGAGCCGCTCGGAGAGCACCGACTGCTGGAAATTGGGATCACTTTTGTGTTTGAGTTCATCGAACTCCGAAAACAATGACTTTTCGAAAATGCTTTTGAATTATCATAACTTCTTGGGAACGGCAGACACGTTGCCGATAGAAGACCTGCTCTCGAATAGCATTCAGTCGATTCAAAGCGACGATCAGATCCACCGAAGAGATACGTTTGCTTTGGGGCTACTTATGCGCCAATTATTACCGGACTATCAGTTCTCGCCGACCATTGAATGTCTTCGAAGCGAATCGATCGAAAAGCGACCGAACATTAAGACAGTCTTAAGCGACGAATTGTTCCTAAATTCGGATTTCATTCAAATTAAGGCATTTCTCGTCAGTTTCGTCTCATTCACCGAATCGGAGAAAAAGCAATTCTTCAGTAATTTAATCGAAAAACTGTCTAAACTATCGCCTAATCTGATCGTCAGTTTAGTTACACTTATATTCAATTCGCGACTAATTATGTCCAACACTGAAGTCCATAACCAGTTATTGCCATTCGTTTTGATTCCGGCCAACGATTCCGACGAAGAAATGTTATGCCAATTGACTTCCGGCGAAACGATTACTTTAAAGCCGTTATTGAATAAAAAGATATTCAAAACGCGAATAATTCCATTGATTTGCAAACTATATAGTGTTCGCGATTTGAGAATCCGATTAATACTTTTGCAATATTTGCCAAACTATGCGCCGTTTGTATCGAAACAGTGTTTACGACAACTGGTTTTGCCGCAGATTCTGATTGGAATGAAGGACTCGGACGACCAGTTGGTTGCGCTCACATTCAAAGCCATTTCGCATTTGGTCAACATATTCGGTGCAAATGTGGTTTTGGGTCCGAGACTTAAACTCTTCTCAAACGGCATTCCAAAAGTGAATGACATGAATGAAGAACTAGAGTTGGCTTCAGTCGCCAATTCCGAAGAGTCGCTACTAATTGCGAAGAATGAGATGAAAGAGGAAATGGAGTTGAAAACAGGCGATCGAATCGAATGGAGTGATTGGGACCACAAGTCGAGCGACAGTCGCGGCAATACCGCTGTCTTAGATCAGTTGGACACGAATTGCAATAAATTTGAAACAAATAGTTCATTGAAAGTGAAATCAAATGCGAAAAAGAGTCATAATTTTACGGAAAAGAGTTTTGATATCAAAGAAATTGACTTTAAACTCGAAGACAATGAAATCGATGTCTTGTTCTCCGATATGGAACCGATATTTAAGTTTTGCAAAACTGACTTAATTCCCGAAGAATTGGATGGCTTTAAGTCTGGAGTCAATACATCCAATATATTCGCCGCCAATGACGATAACACCGAAGAGGTCGGTTGGACTGACCATTCGTGGGATAACGAGTGGGACAAAGAAGACAATTGACGACAAACTGTTTAATTTTATCCTATATTGTGCGGTATTATCAACACCCGATAGAATTAATTTATGTTATATTTATATTATATTTCGTTTATGAAACGCAAGAAACTATTATTTAAATAGTTTATATTGTACTGAAAATCCAGTTTTAAAGAACAAATTAGAAATATTTTGGTTAATAATTGCATTCGACTGTATGAGACATAAATGGATCAAATATTTGTGATTGTTTAAATTGAAACAAATTTTTGTTACATTTTAAGGGATTCTAAGTATCGGCAGTTTGTCGCCAATTATTTAGAACTATTCTCTAAATAATATGTTTCTTTATCCGGTTTGGCAGGTATTAGAAATTGTGTCTTGATAAAATTGAGATATAAATTAAACTCAATTGTATTGTAAACGAGACAAGAGGCACAGGAGGCGTCCGTTCAGTTCGAACCGGCAGTTCTCTCACCAATTCAATACATGTGAGGAATGGCCGAAATTAGTTGAATAGAAGGAACGCTCAAACATTATGGCCATATGCAATAGAGTGGATTGGAGAATTAACATGTTTCTAGTGCTATTTTTATATTTATGTTTAATTTATTCGAGTTCATTCTTCTACGGTTAACCCAAGTTTGTGAGTAACTGTACTAATTTATGTCGATTGGATCCAAGTGATAGTTATCGCTAAAATTATTATTATATCGTTTATATTGTTTGAAAGCATTGTATTTCCATTGGATATTTTATCAATCTATATTTTTATTAAAATTATTTATGTTTTTCTAAGATTTCAAATAAGTTTTTGTACATTTTATTTGTGCGAAGAAATAAGAATTAAAAGAAATCGAAATCAATATAAGAACTGAATTATATGTAGAGTATATCGAGTGGTCAGTAATTGAGATAAAAGTTCGGAAACCAAACGATGAAATACGTGTCGAACGTAACGAACATTTGAATAATCGAGAGTTGAATGCATAGAATGGAGACGTAATGAAGAGGAGACCAGAGCTGCGAAATCGTTTCGTACGACAGGAAGAGGCTTAGGGTGAAGGCCAGGAGCAGAGTGACGACGACCAGTGAGACGATTAGATAGATTAGAGTCCTGTTCAGCGATTTGAATGCTCTGAGAATGAGATGAATGAGCACTTGAGACGAATAGAATAAAACGACGAGAAAGTTGACGCCAAATACGATTGCCTTGAGTTCCCAAATCCTCAACGCATTGCTCGCTCTGTAAGCGCTCTCACGTCTCAGCTCTTCGTAAATGACCAGAAAGTTGACGCAAATATAGACAATGAATACCGCGATATAGCGGCGCATCATAGGCGAGAAGCTGTCCAACGCGTCCATCTCGATGTCCATCCCTGTAGTCGATCCACTCTTTTCGGTACGAAAGCCAGAGCTCAGCGATTAGAAAACGTTTAGATCGAAGTCGTTGTACGGAATTGATTCGAAACCGAATGCATGAATGCACGCGAATTCACTCAATTCACTCCCACTTCCAATACAACACACATTCAATTCATACGTTTCTATGCAATCAATCAATTTTGTTGCCATCAAAACCATTTCGGCAACTCTTGATTGTAAGTTAGATTCCGTACAAAATTAATTTTATTCAACTTTTTACAAATTCAGAATAGTTTTTATACATTTTATTTACAAATACCAGTAACACAGACAGAAAAATGCATAAAAATGCATCAAAAGTGCATCTGGTTCATTTATTCGCACTTGAACAAATCTCTACATTATTATACCCTAATTAGAGTATAAAATTATTCTATCTTGAGCATTTTTATGTCGAAGAAATAATTATGTGCAAAATGAAATGTTTTTATGTTTTAGTCAGCATAAAATGCATAGTACAAAAATGCATCCAATGCACTTTTGATATATAAAAATGCACTAACAGGTCGACGGGGCCAACTGTTATATTGAATCTCGTATTTAATTGCATGCCAAATTAAAGATATGGCATTCAAGCTTTTTATAAGCTTAAGATAAGCTTTTTATGTATAAGTGCTGTATAGCTGTGCAGTGTATTGCTATGCATTGAGTGCAGTGTAGAGTGCATTGCCATTCAAACGCTATGCAGTAATGCTTAACAATCACCGAATTTGACCGATCGCTACGGCCGAACGGCTTGCCATACGCAGCTAATTTTTGGTATACGTAATGTTTAGAACCATATCTTTAATTTGGCATGCAATTAAACACGAGATTCGATATAACAGTTGGCCACGGCTACCTGTAAGCTATTCACCAAAATCCTTTCTCTCAGTGAACAGTTTCTCTTGTTTTAAAAATTACTTAAAAGCATCTAACTATTTTAAAACTTTTTTTTTGGTAAAGTTAAGACATTTTAATAAATGCAGATTAAAGTTAGATAATTGGTTATTTACACTTTATATTCTTGTTAGATTTTGGATTCTACTGTATATTTAATTAAATTCTTACTATACTCTTGTTAATCTATCTACCTACTGGTGACAATCAGACTGGAGTTGGATTATGATCCTTATCAGTGCTTAATACAGTTTTATTTTAAGCATATACAGCCAGGGAAAAAACCATATAAAATATGTTGATAAATTTTTGACCCGATTTGCATATGCTAAATTGATAAAAATATACATTCTTACCAGATTAATTAGGTGTTTGGTTTATCAGA